>JBBDGP010000426.1:632500-812500 GCA_037952835.1 Lithobates septentrionalis | reverse complement strand
ACTGCTTGGGAACACAATCTAAATATATTGGCCATGCATTTATACAATTTTCTTATTCAATTTCGTTTATCTTTACCTTCAACTGGGTAGTGCAAGGGCCTGCCTGACTGCATACAAATTGAAAGTGTTTAGGTTTGACCTCATATCATATGTTATTGGTAAATCTAAAGGAAAATTGTATAATGTATGGCCAGCCTTAGGCAACATTCACACCAGCAATTGGGTCCGGTGCGAATTGTAGCAACAGCAGCAATCCTCTTCTGATTCCTGCTGTGGCTCTCAGCCGCTAAGTGCAGTCGCTGGCCCCATTCACTATGACTGGTTACATATAAATAAATACAGTATGAGCAATAAAATGCAGCTGAACACGAAAAGATCTTTCACATAATCCAAACGGCAATAATATGCGCTGCATTCCTCTGTATATCAGGGCTCAATAAAACATAACAAATGTGATAAAAAGTCCATATAAATCCAAAAGAAGAGCAGAAGGTGAACTCACAGTCCCAGCAGGCAGAGATTCCACGTGAGAAAATTTCAATGCAAGTGACTTTCCCTCCACCTCCAGAGCACTCGCTTTGCTCACTTCTAAGTGTGGACCACTGAACTAACAGATGGTCAAAAACGCATGTCCCATACAGGTATAACCTCCAGGTAGGGTCCAGGTCCACCGACCGATATTCAAAGGAAGTATGGTAAGAGAAAAGCAAATCTAAGTGCTCACTGGTGACGTTATTTTACAAGGCTTTATTTATATAAAAATGGCTACTCAGAAGGGCTTCAATCTACAGTGCATATCGATGAAGTTCTTGTGAACGTAACACGTATAGGGGAGGAGCCACGTCCTGGCGACACCCGCTGACCATCCTGGAATTCCATACCCTTATGCCGCGTACACACGGTCGTACTTTTCGTCTACAAAAGTCGGACAGCCTGTCCGACAGACTTCCGGCAGACTTTCGGTGGACTTGCGGCGGACTTGCGGCCTACTTTCTAACGAACGGACTTGCCTACACACGACCACACAAAAGTCTAACGGATTCGTACGTGATGACGTACACCGGACTAAAATAAGGAAGTTCATAGCCAGTAGCCAATAGGTGCCCTAGCGTGGCTTTTTGTCCGTCGGACTAGCACACAGACGAGCGGATTTCGGGGTCCGTCGTAGTTACGAAGTAAAGTTTTAAAACATGTTTCAAATCTAAAGTACGTCGGATTTGAGGCTAAAAAAGTCAGTTGAAAGTCCGGAGAAGCCCACACACGATCGGATTACCAGCCAGCTTTAGTCCATCAGCGTCCGTTGGACTTTTGTAGACGAAAAGTAGGACCGTGTGTACGCGGCATAAGTGTCTTCTCTGATATGCACTGTATATTGAAGCCCTTGTGAGTAGCCATTTTTATATTAATATAGCCTTGTAAAATAACGTCACCAGTGAGCACTTAGATTTGCTTTTCTCTTACCATACTTACCCCTTGCGATATCGGTCGGTGTACTATGACCGGTTGCCCACAGCTATTCACGGCTCTCTGCACAGCCAGCGATTACCTGCGGTGATTGCTGCTAGACGCACACAACGTGTGTCCAGTGATGTAGCCTTACCCTCTCCTCTGACCAACTCTGGAAAATCATATCTTTTCACTTTAAAATCATCAATCTGTACCAAGATCAAGGAATGCAACTACAAAATCATTACTGGGTGGCACACGACCCATCACTACTCCATAAATACATGCCCTCTGTTCACGACTGATGTTGGAGAAGCAGAGATGATAAAGGTTCTTTATTACACATCTTCTAGGACAGCCCTAAGCTCACAGATTTTCTGGACCGCGTGCAAACGATATCCCAACAATTCACAGACTTCAATTTACCTAGAGACCTAGCTCATTCCCTGTAAAAACTTACCGGAAATTGATTTTAGGACACCTTCTTAACTCTTCTAAGGCCTGCATTCCTGCTTGGTGGAAGACAACTCAATTCAAATGTGGCGACAGTGGGTGGAGGGTATTTGGAGAAGAGGATCTAACTCATTCCTAAAAGAGTACACAAAAAGTCTTTGGGTCCTTTCACACAGGCGATCCGCCGGGCGGACTCTGTTTTGCTCAGTGGGCCATCGATCCGCTGATCCCCACTGAGCAGGTGGATGACAGGTCTGTTTCCGCTCACTGTGCTGAGATGGGACCTGTCAGAGGTCCACTCTCCTCGATGGGGGGATCGGATGAAATGCAGACTGCCTGTCCGTTTTTCATCCGATCCCATCCGCCAGACGGATGGAAAATAGGGTCACCTATTTTCCATCCGGATAGCAGCGGGTGTCAGCGAACATGTCACCGCTGACATCTGCCGCTCCATAGGAGGGAATGGAGGCTCCGATCAAGTCCACCGGAAAAACTGACAGAAGGACCTGATCGGAAAGCCTGTGTGAAAGGAGCCTTTCTCACAACCTGACAATGGTGGCATATACTGTATATGTTTTTGGAGGACAGTAAAAGATTGATGGCTGGAGAGGAGTGAAGGAGCTGTATTCAGGGTGAAATTCTCTCCAGAACAGTGCCATCGGATGTGTGGGCACTTTTGGGGTATCCTGGCAGGCAAGTGCTGGCTGTCAGAATACAATAGCAGGCACTGCCCTGCAGAGCTTAAAGTTGTAAACCTCAGACATGAAAAATGAGCAAAGCACATCCCTCTATAGTGTGTATTTGTCTCAATTAAGAGCACAAAGGGGTTGATTTACTAAAGGCAAATCCACTTTGCACTAAAAGTGCAGTTGCTGTAGATCTGAGGGGAATGATCTTAAATAAGTGGAAACTCTGCTGATTTTATCATACAATCATGTACAAGCAAAAAATGCTGTTTTTTATTTTCCTTGTATGTCCCCCTTGGATCTACTGCGACTGCACCTCCAAGTGCACTTGCAGTGCAAAGTGGATTTGCCTTTAGTAAATAACACCCCCCAATGTGTCATTTCTGTCTTCTGCTTCATTCCTCTGCTATGAGCATGAATCACTTTTGTCAAGCTTTCCTGACACCAAGAGAAAAATGGTGACATGTAGAGGGACCTCCAGCTGATTGACAGCCTCAGCTCTGTTCATGTGAGGGTGGGGGGGGGGGTGTCCCTTCCCTCCAATCAGTTCTCAGAACTCTCCTCACTGAGCTCTACAGAGTGTAACTTCAGCTCTATGCCCACTTTTTTCTGAACTCTCAGACAAGCTTTACACTTTGAACAGATGTAGAGAAGAGATGGCTGCAGATAGGACTTATGTGGGAGTATTAGTGTCATCTCTGTGTAACACCTAAGGGTAGTCACTTCACTGGGTATATGGGATTATAACCACTTTAAGGTGCATGGACAACTTTTTTCAATCCACAAGTACATACATTCCACTTCAGATCCACAGGTGTCCAGTAGTATTTTATTTCCTCTTGTAATGATTGTTATTGTGTATACATACCTAGATCCCTTTTTAATTATGACTAATATAATAACATACATAATCAAAGTCCATATAAAATAGTTGTTGTATTGACAAGTTAGTGGTGGCCAACCCAGGCAGCAGTGCATTTTGTATAGTCCCGCATTACACAAGGTTGTAACTGATAACACTGCTCCCACTACCTCAAACACTGTTTGAGGTAGTGGGAGTTTGTTTTTTCAAATAATGAAACTGTCAGGCTGAACATTATATTGCTGAGACAGGACAGAAATGACAAAATAGGAATAAATCTTCACAGATAATGCACAGCAAGATACAAGAAGTGCGTCATGTGGACATCATGTTTTTAAAGATGACCTTGTAGAGGACCCGAATGTCTTAGTTCCAAAACTAAGACTAAGATTTATATGACATGAAATTACTACCATAAAATTAATACTTATCTAAAGAGGGCCTCCTCTTACCACCCTCTCCCTTAATTAAACTGACAGCAGTCCTGCAATCTTCATTTTACAATATTACAAACTGTGGCCTGCTTTTTTATCATCTCGCTGACCGCCTAACTCGGAAAATGCGTCATTAGTTTGACGTTTAATACCATGGTTATGGGCAGGCCCGGACTGGCCATAGGGCACACCGGGCGTTTGCCCGGTGGGCTGCGGCCTCGGGCTGCATGTTTTAGGAACAGCGGCCTCTTGATGACTTGCCCACACGGTGGGAGGTAAGCGGTGACCTCGGTCCGGGCGGAGTTAACACAGACCGCGGCCGCCACTCACCTCCCGCTAAACGGGCATTCCTAAAGCAGGGCCGGTGCCAGCACACTTACAAGGTGCAGAAGGAGGCAGCAGAGAAGGCTCCTGTGACATGCAGGAAGGGCCTGCAGGGGACAGACACCTCGCGTGCCGGCCGTGCTGGAGGTATAGCTGCACTCAAGGAGACAGCGGCAGCCTCTCTCCTAACACCTGCCGGGACACTGTGATGGCTGCACAGGGAGGAAGGTGAGCACAGTGAAAAAACCCGAACATGTTCCAGTGCGTTACATCCAAAGTCCCGCTCTGTAGTGGCGGGGAAAGGGAGTGGATTGGGGCTGTCTATTTACTGGTATGGGCTGTCTATGTACTGGTCTGGGGCTTTTTATTTACTGGTCTGGGGCTGTCTGTTTACTGATCTGGGGCTGTCTATGTACTGGTATAGGGCTGTCTATTTACTGGTATGGGGCTGTCTATGTACTGGTCTGGGGCTGTCTGTTTACTGGTCTGGGGCTGTCTCTTTGCTGGACAGGGGCAGTCTCTCTTTGCTGGCATGGGGCCATCTCTTTGCTTGTCTGGGGCCATCTCTTTGCTGGTCTGGGCCGTCTCTTTGCTGGTCGGGGGCTGTCTCTTTGCTGGACTGGGGCCATCTCTTTGCTGGCCTGGGGCCGTCTCTTTGCTCGCCTGGCGCCGTCTCTTTGCTGGCCTGGGGCCGTCTCTTTGCTGGCCTGGGGCCGTCTCTTTGCTGGCCTGGGGCCGTCTCTTTGCTGGCCTGGGGCCGTCTCTTTGCTTGTCTGGGACCGTCTCTTTGCTGGTCTGGGAAAGTCTCTTTGCTGGATTGGGGACATCTCTTTGCTGGTCTGGGGATGTCTCGGAATGAATATCTGGCCACCAACCAACCCCCGTGAACGCCGCCACACATCTCCGCCTTACTCCCCCCAGGGATTAGGCTGCCCAGTTTAAAATACCTGGGCTTATTTGATGACTTGCCCACACGGCGGGAGGTAAGCGGTGACCTCGGTCCGGGCGGAGTTAACACAGACCGCAGCCGGCACTCACCTCCCGCTATACGGGCATTCCTAAAGCAGGGCCGGTGCCAGCACACTTACAAGGTGCAGAAGGAGGCAGCAGAGAAGGCTCCTGTGACATGCAGGAAGGACCTGCAGGGGACAGACACCTCCTGTGCCGGCCGTGCTGGAGGTATAGCTGCACTCAAGGAGACGGCGGCAGCCTCTCTCCTAACACCGGCTGGGACACTGTGATGGCTGCACAGGGAGGAAGGTGAGCACAGTGAAAAAACCCTAACATGTTCCAGTGCGTTACATCCAAAGTCCCGCTCTGTAGTGGCGGGGAAAGGGAATGGATTGGGGCTGTCTATTTACTGGTATGGGGCTGTCTATGTACTGGTCTGGGGCTTTTTATTTACTGGTCTGGGGCTTTTTATTTACTGGTCTAGGGCTGTCTATGTACTGGTCTGGGACTTTCTATTTACTGGTATGGAGCTGTCTATGTACTGGTCTGGGGCTGTCTATTTACTGGTCTGGGGCTGTCTATTTACTGGTCTGGGGCTGTCTATTTACTGGTCTGGGGCTGTCTATTTACTGGTCTGGGGCTGTCTATTTACTGGTATGGGGCTGTCTATGTACTGGTCTGGGGCTGTCTGTTTACTGGTCTGGGGCTGTCTATTTACGGTATGGGGCTGTCTATGTACTGGTCTGGGGCTGTCTGTTTACTGGTCTGGGGCTGTCTCTTTGCTGGACAGGGGTAGTCTCTTTGCTGGCCTGGAGCCATCTCTTTGCTTGTCTGGGGCCGTCTCTTTGCTGGCCTGGGGCCGTCTCTTTGCTGGCCTGGGGCCATCTCTTTGCTTGTCTGGGGCCGTCTCTTTGCTGGCCTGGGGCCGTCTCTTTGCTGGCCTGGGGCCATCTCTTTGCTTGTCTGGGGCCGTCTCTTTGCTGGTCTGGGAATGTCTCTTTGCTGGATTGGGGACATCTCATTGTTGGTCTGGGGATGTCTCGGAATGAATATCTGGCCACCAACCAACCCCCGTGAACGCCCGCCACACATCTCCGCCTTACTCCCCCCAGGGATTAGGCTGCCCAGTTTAAAATACCCGGGCTTATTTTTTGTCCCAGTCCGGGCCTGGTTATGGGTGCAGTCAGATGCCATAACCCCATAATAACATTTTTATCAGACGCAACTCGTTTTCCTTAAAGGGATCCAAATGGCTGATTAGCCATTGGATTAATTTTAGAAGGGGCAGGAGGTGTCCCCCCTTGCCGATTTGGTTTTTGGGCTTACCTGGCTCATCGGGAAGCCCAAGAAACAATCCAGCGCTGTCGGCGGCTGGCCACAGAGATGAACAGAGGCAAGATGGTCACTGCTCATCTCTATGGCCTAGGAGGACCGGGGCGACATGACGTCACTTCCGGATCATGGTCAATGTAAACAAGGCCTTTTTTTTTTAAACCGCTTCCCGACCAGCGCACGCCGATATATGTCGGCAGAATGGCACTGGTGGGCAAAAGGGTGTACAGGTACGTCCCCCTTAAAAAGCGGCGCTGTGGGCGCGTGCGCCTGCTGCACTCTCCGTGACCGCAAGTCCCGCGGACTCGATGTCCGCCAAGTGCCCACGATCGTGTCACGGAGAGGTAGAACGGGGGGATGCTTTTGTGAACAAAGCATTTCCCTGTTCTGCCAAGTGACAGGACAGAGATCACTGCTCTCTGTCATCGAGAGCAGTGATCGCTGTCATGTGTGTTGTAGCCCCTCCCCCCCACAGTTAGAATCACTCCCTAGACACACTTAACCCCTTCATCGTCCCCTAGTGGTTAACCCCTTCACTGCCAGTGTCATCTACACAGTAATCAATGCATTTTTATAGCACCGATCGCTGTATAAATGACAATGGTCCCAAAAATCCCAAAATTGTGTCAAAAATGTCCGATGTGTCCGCCATAATGTCGCAGTCCCGATAAAAATCGCAGATCGCCGTCATTACTAGTAAAAAAAAATGAATAATAAAAATGCCATCAAACTATCCCCTATTTTGTAGACGCTATAACTTTTGCGCAAACCAATCAATATACGCTTATTGCGATTTTTTTTTTTTTTTTTACCAAAAATATGTAGAAGAATACATATCGGCCTAAACTGAGGAAAAAAATGTGTTTTTTTATATATTTTTTTTATAGCAAAAAGTAACAAATAATGCATTTTTTTCAAAATTGGCGCTCTTTTTTTGTTTATAGCGCAAAAATTAAAAACCACAGAGGTGATCAAATACCACCAAAAGAAAGCTCTATTTGTTGGAAAAAAAAAGGACGTCAATTTTGTTTAGGTACAACGTCGCACGACCGCGCATTTGTCAGTTAAAGCGACTGCCAAATCGCAAAAAGTGCTCTGGTCAAGAAGGGGGTAAATCCTTCCGGGGCTGAAGTGATCAATTTTTTTTTTAAATCTGTTTTCCTCTGTAGAGGAGAGATTTGGGATCTTATTGACCCCAGATCTCTTCATAAAGAGAACCTGTCATGCCATATTTCTCTCACAAGGAATGTTTACATTTCTTGTGATAAGAATGAAAGTGATCAAAAAAAAAGATTCAAATGGACAGTGTAAAAATTTTATCAAATAAATAAATAATTTTTTTTATTCAAATTTATTCAAAATTCAAATGGACAGTGTAAAAAAAAAAAAAGATCAAATAAATAAATCTTTTTTTTTAAAGCGCCCCCCCAAGTTCACATGCAGTGGTGAATGCCTTTGTAGGTCCTACATATGTAAACGGTGTTCACACCACACATGTAAGGTATTGCTGCAAACTTCAGAGCCAGAGCAATAATTCTAGCACTAGACCTCTTCTGTAACTCTAAACTGCTAACCTGTAAAAAAATAAATAAATAAACTCGCCGCCTATGGAGATTTTTAAGTAGCGTAGATTGGTGCTTTTCCACGAGCGTGTGCAATTTTAACCCCTTCCCGCCACACTATAGCCAAAAGACGGCTACAGCGTGGGCTTACTTTGCCGGAAGGGCGTCCATGCACATCATCGAGCGCAAACCTGAAATAAAGTCTAGGTAAGGATGGAAACGTTTTTTTTGTTCCATAAAAGTTTGATAGATACAAAGTAATAATGTAATAAAAGTAATAAAAACATTTACATTTACAAAGTAATAAAAACATTACAAAGTCATTAAAACATATTACAAAGTAATAAAAACATTTTTTTTCAATACTACTGCCTCCTGCTCTCTCGATGCTGCTTCCCTGAACTTCCGGTCCTCACAGGAAAGATATAACAGTGGACAGTACAGCCTCCAGTCAGCCTGTTGGCTTGGAGAAAGGGTTGCTAAAGGAGGAGGTGGGAGGAGCGGGGAAGTGCCTTGCCATCTTAAGCTGGATACATACTATGCAACTTTTGTTGTTCGATTTCCTTTAGATTTACCTTTAACGATGCAGTGCAAGGGCCTGCCTGATTGCATACACATTAAACGTGTTTAGGTTTGACCTCTTATTCTATGGTTCTGGTAAATCTAAAAGAAAAAAAAAACGAAAGATAATTGTATAGTGAGTATCCAGCTTTAGGCTATGCTGCTGTGTGTTTCTGTTGATGCACAC
Organism: Lithobates septentrionalis; assembly: GCA_037952835.1. Taxonomy (NCBI): domain Eukaryota; kingdom Metazoa; phylum Chordata; class Amphibia; order Anura; family Ranidae; genus Lithobates; species Lithobates septentrionalis. The sequence goes on along the minus strand of JBBDGP010000426.1, from coordinate 803,702 downwards.
AGTGTAGGGAGACACAACTCCACTGGTCCCTGCATACAAGATTGATTCAAAATGATGCTACAAGAGAAAGGAGCCACCCTGAAACGGGAAACCTGGGGCAGTGGTTTTGGCAGCAGCTTAATCTAAAACATAGGCAAGGATTAACCAATATAGAAGCTGAATAGTGCATGCAGGGTTTAATAACCTTGTAAAGTGCTGGTAAACCCTCACATATACCCAGTGAAGTGACTGGCCTCAGGTGATACACAGAGACAAAAAAAAGCCTCCTACTTAAGTTGTACCTGTGTATCTGCAGCGATCTCTCCTCTACGGCCATTCAAAGTACATCATTTAGCATTTATTAGCACCTGGATGCAGTGGGAGGGGATCTAATGTCACACACTGCACAGCACAGAGCTGAGTATAATCTGAGACCTGAGTGGAAGGAGAGTACACCCCCCACTCCACAAAGTCTTAGAGGGAAACGTGCACATGCTGCGTACAGGAGGGGAGGCCAGGTCATCTCCTGGGAATGCAGTTAGCTATATTCCTCATTTAATGAATGCCATCCATTTCTTTATGCCCCTTTGGCCAACGCTACATCCAGAACTGCTGCTTTATAGCACAGATACAGCCCAATATTCTAGAGCCCATTATTCCAAACTGCATACAGCTGTTTTGAGCTTGTTGGCCATCATCCTTGCAGTGTATGGATAAGCGCTTGTCAGATGCTTTTATGTCTATTCCCACCTCTGTGGCACAATCCTGCTCACTCCTCAAATCTCTTATCTGGGTCTTTGCTGTGACCTTGTGGGTTCTTCCACTCCTCCCCATCTTGTAAATGTTGTTATCTTGGAGAATTTTGTTTTTGCATTCTGTTCAACCTCTCTGTGTCTGTGCAGTTTGAAGAAAGTGAATCTCTTGAGGCTTGTCCTGAATGAAATGTTGGTAAAAACTTTTTACCTGTAAGGCAGGCCATAAATTATATGCATATCTTTCCTGCAACCACAGGTTGCAGGAAAGACAATCATCGCTCGATTCCTCCATCAACACAGTCAGTGGGGCACAGGGAGCAGTCCCTGCCAGGAGAACACAGTGATTATTGCTAGGGGTGTCTGGCAATAGTCGCATCCTAAAACATTGACATGCTAGTTGTTCCCTGGTTGTCAATGGATGGACTTTGGTACAATCAGCCTGCCCATACATGGTTCAGATCGTCTATGGCTGGCTTAAGTTTGCAGTCTATCGCATGAGAGCCACTGGTCCTACATTGCACAAGCACGCATATTCCTACTATCTATGCAGGAGTCACAAGAACAACTCATTATAAAGTTTACTAGCTCCATATAGTGTGCTTCACTAAGGCTTTTTTTCCACACAGGCAGCTGGGAGTGATAAAAACAGGCAGTTGAGCCATGATTTTACCACCTCTCTGACCACTCACCTAAACCTGACAATACAGCCTAGTTCCAACACAAAGCCACAATTGCGTGGCTTAGGGTAGCAATTCTTTACTCCCATTGTAAAAAACTACCCAAAAAAACAGGTATTAGACCCCATTCATCCTTGAGCATTTTGTAGCTTGTAGCTTGAAGCTCAAAAACGCTCAATAAGCAAAAACCTATTTTTTTTTTTTCAAGTGTGAGCCGGGCCTAATACCTGGTGTTTTTTTTTTTTTTTTTTTTCCTAGGCAAATATGACAGTTCTGTTCATGGAGTGCAAGTTTGATACGACTTTGATGTGACGTCAGACTCTCTGCCACTCAAGTAGCATCAAAGCCGCATCAAAGTAGTGCAGGAACCTTTCTGTGTCCAAAGCTGTATGTTAGGGTTATGGTTAAGGGCTAGCGTTCTAACCCTAACAATTACCGCTAATACTAACATTTAACCCTAGCCTTAGTCCTTAAAGCTAACACTTAACCCTAAACCTTAACCTAACCCTAACATTTAACCCTAGCCCTTAATCCTAACCCTAGTCCTTAATCCTAACCTTAGTCCATAACCTTAACATTTAACGGGTAACTCCACTTTCATGAAAAAAAAAAAAAATTATAGCATATACAATTGCAACACAAGTCATATTGTCATTGAATGTTATTAAAAATTACCTTTTCTTTTCAATCTGCAGAGCTGTAATTTTCTGTAAAATGCAATATGGCTACCTGGAAGTGTTCTGTACACAGAATGTGTACAAAACACCCCTTAGAAACATAATTTCCTGCTTGTGTGATTGGCTCACTGATTTTCCCAGAAGTCTGCCTAAGATACAAGTCAGATTTTTGGCATCCCCTGCAACACAAATGTAATTTTTGGTAAGATCCTCCCAATAGGAAATCACATCTAAGAAGATGCAGGCCCGGCAGTTTTCCTCATTAGAGCCCTACAGCTGCAGCAGCTGGTTGATAATTATGAAACCACTCCCATTAGACTCACTCGGCACAGGGGCACAGGTGAACACCTGTGCCCCTATTTCTTCAGAATAACAAACGGTAGGAGTCTGCAACAAACTTTGCTAAAATCCTTGCAATGTACATAGATCACCCAAAGGGGAATATTTTTTTTTTCAACAAAAGTGGAGTTACACTTTACCCTAGCCCCTAATCCTTACCCTAGTCTTTAACCCTACTTCTTAACCCTATTCCTAACATTTAACCCTACTTCTTAACCCTATTCCTAACATTTAACTCTAGCCCTTAAAACTTACCCTGACATGCGACTTTGGAGACACGTAAAGGTTCCTGCACTGCTTTGTTACAACTTTGATGCTACTTGAGTGCCAGAGAGTGTAAAGTCACATCATGTCACTGTCATACTTTGCTATTAGCGAAAAAAACTCAAAACGCACCAAAAAAGCAACACTTTTGTTTTTAGTGCGGGTTTATTACACACAAAATGCAATCTGCTGCAGGAAAAAAAAACTCCTTAAACCGTTTCCAAAAAAACGCACTAGCTCATAACACATAGGTGTGAACTAGATCCATAGAAAAACATGTGAAATGGACTTTAGTGCGTTTCTGCAAAATGCACTAAAAAAATGCATGGATGTGAACTAAGGGTCAAGCTTTTGCAAAGTATTTGCCAAAACTTTTGACAACCTTTGAGCAACTTGTTGAAGCCTTTAACCACTTCCCGCCCGGCCTATAGCAGAATGATGGCCGGGAGGTGGTTCAGTTATCCTGACTGGGCGTCATATGACGCCCTGCAGGATAGCAGCCACTGCGTGCCCATGGGGGCGTGCATCGCGGCGATCGGTGGTGCGGTGTGTCAGTCTGACACACCGCTACACTGATCTCGGTAAAGAGCACAAGTAGAGAGCCAATCGGTGGCTCTCCTGACAAGGGGGGTCTGTGCTGATTGTTTATCAGCACAGCCCCCCTCGGATGCCCACTTCAAACCACCAGGGAAGCCGCCAGGACCACCAGGGAAGCACATAATATGTGGATGGCCAGGTACATCCCCCATGGCCATCCACATGTGCCAACATATGCCCAATCAATGCCAATCAGTGCCCACAAATGGGCAGTGACTGGCAGCATTATGAAAACAAAAAATTCAGTGATGCCCAGCAATGCCACCCATCAGTGTCATCAGTGCCACCCATCAGTGCCCACCTATCAGTGCCCATCCGTGCCACCTATCAGTGCCACCTATAAGTACCCATCAGTGCCACCCATAAGTACCCATCAGTGCCGCCTATCAGTGGCCATCATCAGTGCCCATCAGTGCCACCTCATTGGTGCCCATCAGTGCTCGTCAGTGCAGCCATATCCGTGCCCGTCATTGAAGAAGAAAACGTACTTATTTACAAAAAATTTAACAGAAACAGAAAAACATTTTTTATTTCAAAATTTTCGGTCTTTTTTTATTTGTTGCGCAAAAAATAAAAATTGCAGAGGTGATCAAATACCACCAAAAGAAAGCTCTATTTGTGGGAACGAAATGATAAAAAATTAGTTTGGGTACAGTGTAGCATGACCGCGCAATTGTCATTCAAATTGCAACAGCGCTGAAAGGTGAAAATTGGCTTGGGCAGGAAGGCATATAAGTGCCTGGTATTGAAGTGGTTAAAGAACTCTTCATTTCTAGTTTGGGAATGGGACTGCTGACAGCCAGACATACAGCGTGATGGCCCTCATGTTTCCCTTTTGACAGGTTTCTTTTAATCATTAACAAATGCATGCTCCTTCCTTGAATATCTACTTCAGAATTGTGCACTGTGATATAATCTTACCCAAACTTTCTTACTGCTGAATTATACCCGCTGCCCCTCACTCCCTTGCCAGCCCCAGAATCTTTGCCCATTATTTTCCCGGGTGTGGGATTTTTGGCCGTCTTGATGGATTGACTAGGATGATATAACTCCCAGGCATGTGCAGCTCAGTAAACTTTCTAAAGAAGATTGTGAACAGGTAGGTAAGAAGTTGCAAAGAAAGGGGGTTGGATAGGGATTATAATGGAGCCCAATGTATAGAAGCTACAGTTTTTACTTAAAAAATATAAATTTTTATTAAACAAATATACAGCGAACAACAAACATAGGGTGCATAAAACATAAGCAGAGTAATATACAAACTGGAATGGACACTGATGCATGTCAAGTCCCTACATATTTCGCCAAACAATGGCTTCTTCATGGGATTATGTAGTCACCAGTAGGGATGAGCCGAACACCCCCCTGTTCGGTTTGCACCAGAACATGCGAACAGGAAAAAAGTTCGCTCGAACACGCGAACACCGTTAAAGTCTATGGGACACGAACATGAATAATCAAAAGTGCTAATTTTAAAGGCTAATATGCAAGTTATTGTCATAAAAAGTGTTTGGGGACCCGGGTCCTGCCCCAGGGGACATGGATCAATGCAAAAAAAAGTTTTAAAAACGGCCGTTTTTTCAGGAGCAGTGATTTTAATAATGCTTAAAGTCAAACAATAAAAGTGTAATATCCCTTTAAATTTCGTACCTGGGGGGTGTCTATAGTATGCCTGTAAAGGGGCGCATGTTTCCTGTGTTTAGAACAATCTGACAGCAAAATGACATTTCGAAGGAAAAAACATTTAAAACTACCCGCGGCTATTGCATTGCCGACAATACACATAGAAGTTCATTGATAAAAACGGCATGGGAATTTCCCACAGGGAAACCCCGGACCAAAATTTAAAAAAGAAAATGATGTGGGAGTCCCCCTAAATTCCATACAAGGCCCTTTAGGTCTGGTATGGATATTAAGGGGAACCCCGGCCAAAATTTAAAAAAAAAAATGACGTGGGGTTCCCCCTAAATTGGGGAACCCCGCGCCAAAAAAAAAAAAACTGCATGGGGTCCCCCCAAAAATCCATACCAGACCCTTATCCGAGCACGCAACCTGGCAGGCCACAGGAAAAGAGGGGGGGACGAGAGTGCGGCCCCCCCCCTCCTGAACCATACCAGGCCACATGCCCTCAACATTGGGAGGGTGCTTTGGGGTAGCCCCCCAAAACACCTTGTCCCCATGTTGATGAGGACAAGGGCCTCATCCCCACAACCCTGGCCGGTGGTTGTGGGGGTCTGCGGGCGGGGGGCTTATCGGAATCTGGAAGCCCCCTTTAACAAGGGGACCCCCAGATCCCGGCCCCCCCCTGTATGAAATGGTAAGGGGGTACTTACCCCTACCATTTCACTAAAAAACTGTCAAAAATGTTAAAAACGACAAGAGACAGTTTTTGACAATTCCTTTATTTAAATGCTTCTTCTTTCTTCCTTCATCTTCTTCTGGTTCTTCTGGCTCTTCTGGTTCTTCCTCCAGCGTTCTCGTCCAGCATCTCCTCTGCGGCGTCTTCTATCTTCTTCTCCTCGGGCCGCTCCGCACCCATGGCATGAGGGGAGGCTTCCGCTCTTCTCTTCATCTTCTTATTCATCCTCTTCTCTTCTTTCTTCTTCTCTTCTTCATTTTCTTCTCCGGGCCGCTCCGCGTCCATGTGCTGGCATGGAGGGAGGCTCCCGCTGTGTGACGGCGTCTCTTCGTCTGACGGCTCTTAAATAACGGGGGCGGGGCCACCCGGTGCCCCCGCCCCCTCTGACGCACGGGACATGACGGGACTTCCCTGTGGCATTCCCCGTGACGTCACAGGGATGTCCCGTCAAGTCACCGTGCGTCAGAGGGGGGCGGGGTCACCGGGTGGCCCCGCCCCCCATTATTTAAGAGCCGTCAGACGAAGAGACGCCGTCACACAGCGGGAGCCTCCCTCCATGCCAGCACATGGACGCGGAGCGGCCCAGAGAAGAAAATGAATAAGAGAAGAAGAAAGAAGAGAAGAGGATGAAGAAGAAGAGGAAGATGAAGAGAAGAGCGGGAGCCTCCCCTCATGCCATGGGTGCGGAGCGGCCCGAGGAGAAGAAGATAGAAGACGCCGCGGAGGAGATGCTGGACGAGAACGCCGGAGGAAGAACCAGAAGAGCCAGAAGAACCAGAAGAAGATGAAGGAAGAAAGAAGAAGCATTTAAATAAAGGAATTGTCAAAAACTGTCTCTTGTCATTTTTAACATTTTTGACAGTTTTTTAGTGAAATGGTAGGGGTAAGTACCCCCTTACCATTTCACACAGGGGGGGGGGGGGGGCCGGGATCTGGGGGTCCCCTTGTTGACCTGAAGGGCCTGGTATGGAATTTAGGGGGTCTCCCATGTCATTTTTTTTTTAAATTTTGGTTCGGGGTTGCCCTGTGGGGAATTCCCATGCCGTTTTTATCAATGAACTTCTATGTGTATTGTCGGCAATGCAATAGCCGCGGGTAGTTTTAAATGGCTTTTTTTCCTTCGAAATGTCATTTTGCTGTCAGACTGTTCTAAACACAGGAAACATGCGCCCCTTTACAGGCATACTATAGACACCCCCCAGGTATGAAATTTAAAGGGATATTACACTTTTATTGTTTGACTTTAAGCATTATTAAAATCACTGCTCCTAAAAAAACGTCCGTTTTTAAAACTTTTTTTTGCATTGATCCATGTCCCCTGGGGCAGGACCCAGGTCCCCAAACACTTTTTTTGACAAAAACTTGCATATAAGCCTTTAAAATTAGCACTTTTGATTTCTCCCATAGACTTTTAAAGGGTGTTCCGCGGCATTCGAATTTGCCGCGAACACCCCAAATTGTTCGCTGTTCGGCGAACTTGCGAACAGCCAATGTTCGAGTCGAACATGAGTTCGACTCGAACTCGAAGCTCATCCCTAGTCACCAGTGTTCAACAGTGGTTCTGATAATAGTAAACACATCATCAATGTTACAAAATCAAAAAATGAAAATAATATTATAATATAGTATGACAAAATTACAAAAAAAACAACACAAACGAGTGTCATGGCCCATAGACTCTTCCATCGACAAATCTCGCCAAACTTACCAAAGGGACTCCCACAATAGGGCACAAAACTGGGCAGCCCAACGATCACAACAAAGGGAGGTATCGTTCGTGGGACTACAGGGACCAGGCTATATTAAATTTAAGGAGAAATAAATAAAAAGAGTGATGTACATTATTGAACATAACACAGTCCAATATGATGGGCTAACATAGCTTCAATTAGTATTTACATATATTCTGCTAAGAAAAAGTATGGGTACAGGGGCGCCAGGAAAGCCAAACAGCACTGTAAAGTTGTAACTGTCAGGGCTGGGCTCAGCCCTTCCTTCTTAAAGCTGGCCGCTCAGCTGTCGGCTAATTGCCAGCTCCTATCTCCCACAGTGACTCACCTGTTGATGATATCCTGCTCGTCAGTCCTGCCTACTTAAGCCGTCCAGTCCAGATGATCTCTGCCATCGCCTTGGTCACATCTCTAGAGACGCTCTCCTGTGTTCCTGTTAAAGACTTGCTTGGCTGACATTCCTTCTGGCTCCAGATCCTGCTTGCTGTTCTACTACGCTCATCTCTGGCTTCCTGAGGTTTTGGCTTGTCTGACTATCCGTTCCAGTTCCTGAACTCTGGCTATATTTTGACTATGTTTACTCTGTTTACCTTTTTTTATTATTATTAAACAAGTGTGATTTAACTGTACTTCTGTCTCAGTCTGATTCATTGTTTCTGACAGTAACTTCACCATATATAACACACTGTAAGTAAAACGGAGGAAGAGATACAGATAAGGGTAAGGAAATCAAATGTATTTTGATAGAAAAAGGAATATAAAAAAAATATTAAAGACAAATAAAATATAGTGGTGAGGGGTATATATTATAGAGATGCTAGAATGTGGCCAAGTGTACTGAACCCTATACATTTTTATTAGAAAGTGGTTGGGAGTATATATCCCGTGGGACTTTGAATGAAAGCATGACCTGATGTGGTCATGCGTTTCCATCCCTGTACTAGTCTAAGAGAAAAGGGTGGGACTTTAAATGAATTGCGTGAATGCTCAGAAACAGAAATCGATGAACAACTAGGAAAATTTTATTCAATTCATAAAAATATAACATGCATAAATATATATCAATCATAAATGGAAAGAAATATTGGCAATAATAGCAGCAATTATACATGATTGTATGAATACAGAAATTCTCCATGGTACACCAATTAGATATTATTACACAACCATATATTCAAGAGTATACACCCAAGGCCTCCAAAGGTTCCAAATAAAAATTAGAAATGCATGACACTGGTAAAAAACGCGACAATGGTAGCTCTACGCGTTTCGTGGCTGTTGTGCCACTCGTCAGGAGCAAGCGCGTATTTTATCTAGGATAGAAAATATAAAAAATTGGTCTGGTAAGTATATACATGAAACAAAGGTGGGGTAATAAAGAAGCCCCACACAAAGTACATGCTTACGCATTCTGGTTTGTAGGGTGGTGGCAGAGAGCCATATACCGCCCGGCCATCGGAGACGCCACCCCCGGGAGCTGAGGCGGATGGATCGACGGGGGCAGCCCACAGGGCGCCATCCAGGGCAGGCATGGTCCCCCCGAGGCAAAACCCGAAGTGAAAAGTGAAGGTTAAAGAAGAAATTGCAAACTGCCAAGAAATAGAGAGCAAAGTGAAAGTGAGATTGCAAGAGTGATACAGCCCCAAAAAAAAGAAAAAAGAAAAAGAAAAGAAAGAAAAGAAAAGAAAAAGTTGAGCCCGTGAAGGGGTTAAAAGGAAATCTAGATAGAAACACCTGAGAAATTTTAAGCCTCCTCTCAGTTAATTGCTCGATCTTATTATTTGATTTGCTATCTTTATTTTGGATTATATTTATTTGCAATTTAATTTAGATACCAGTTATGTCTATGGTTTGTCTGTTGGTGGTGGCTCCTTTGGCCCAATGCACCACCGGCTGTGTTGGATTTCCCCCTTCCGGGAGCTGTGACGTGCCTGTCGGCTCCTCCCCCCTCCCCCCTCTGGGGGGGTGGATCAGCCGCCACTGCACATCAGCGTCACGCACTCCCCATCGGACGTGCGCGTCCTCAAGGATGCTCACACGCCTGATTGGATGGTGTTCATCCCGCATGTCACGGGGATGGGGCGGTGACGTTGGCGGGTCGGGCGTTTAGTACCCGATCGACGTTGCCGCCCGCCCCTCTCTTGATTTTGCGGCGTGACGTTGGTGGGCGGTCCCCGTGGTAGCGCCTATATGGGCGTAGCCTCGGCGGTGCTGGCTCTCGAGGCTTTCACTTCACTGGATGTCACGTTCGTTTGGGGGTTACTGCTTTCTTCCCCTCACACTGTTCCACTCTGCACGCCAGGTATCCTTATTTCTGTCATGCCCTCTCATGCTTTGTCCATTCCTTCTTTGTCCATATCTTCACCTTAGGGTACTTGGTCTTTTCCCTTTCCATCCGCAGCATTTCTCAGGTGTTTCTATCTAGATTTCCTTTTAACCCCTTCACGGGCTCAACTTTTTCTTTTCTTTTCTTTTCTTTCTTTTCTTTTCTTTTTCTTTTTTCTTTTTTTTGGGGCTGTATCACTCTTGCAATCTCACTTTCACTTTGCTCTCTATTTCTTGGCAGTTTGCAATTTCTTCTTTGAATAAATATGACCTTGGTGGTATGGATGTGTCATTGCCATCATCCCATGTAAGTCTAAAGAAAAATAAATAATACCTCTAGCGGGATTTTTAAGGCAATGAAAACAAGAATATTGCTAAAATCAATTTATTTATTATTATACAACATTAAAAATCTATGGGTAAATAGTTTATCCAGATGATAATAAATGGTCATGAAACAAAGAGTAAAATAATTGGCTCAAGCATATGGCAATTCTACAAAAACATCCAATATGAAAAAATGATGAATATAGAAAATTGGCTGAAATATCTTGAGAAGAAGTGTGATGTATCCCACTACCCAGTGTGGTCACCCTAGATGGCCACCCTGGTGTGTGGTAGTGGAATTCCAACGCGTTTCAACGTTTAGATCATAGTGATACAAGTCTTCTTCAGGGAAAATACATCACAATCTAAAGAAATCAGAAAACAAGACTATTATGAACTGTACAAGTGACTACCATACATATCCCCTGCAACAGTTGTATTCTTATGCGACTCACGTTCTCCCAAGGCAGCTCGATAGAGGGCTATGTGCCAGAGGGCCGGGAACCCCCCACATCAGAAAGGCCCGGTCTGTCCTAATACTCTACAAGGCGGCTGGATATAGGTAAATGATCCAACAGTTCGGCGTCCTTGGCCTCCAAAAAAGTTTTGAAGGCTATCTATGATGGGGCAGAAAAAATATAAATAAATATAAATAAAAAATATATATATAAGTAAGTGGGTAGTGAGTATGGGCAAACCCCCGTTAAGTCTCATAGGGGAAAGAGTATCCCCTAGATCCTGAGTGTGGGGCGCCCATACCACCCAGGAATGGGGAGTCCCGGGTATACAGAGTGAAACACACTTACTTTGAGGTGAATAGCTGGTCACTTAAGTGAAAACCGGGTGGGGGTATTTCGTGGTGTCCAGGATTTGTGGCCTGCCCCATGTGCCTGGATGTGTGTCCAGGAAAGAATGGCGCCATATGCCGTCTTTGGCGTCCTATTTGTGGTGTATGTCAGTAGGTGGGCGGAGACCCGACACCGCGCTGGCCAATGGCGCGGCCTGTGGGGCGGGGACCCGACGCCGCGCTGGCCAATAGCGCGGCTCCTAGGGGTCATTGCTGTCAGGAGCACTCAGCGTAAAGACGCCGAGTGTTACCTAGGCAGCCCGCTCCGTTAGACGGGTCTGCGCATGCGCGACGTATCGGCACGCTATGCGTCAGACTGGGAGGGTGGGGGATGATGCTGACGGACACCCGCAGCCATCTTTGAAGTGGGCTGTGCCCACATTGGAAAAAATTATCGTTGTAGCTAGGAGTACGGGGGTAAGGCTACATAAAAAGTGGATGCAGCCACTCCGGAGGATCCTCTGATGATACCCCAGTGGCATCTCCCCCCATGGTCAATTTGACCGGGTCGGAGAGAGCCGGTGGGGGGGGAAAGGGAGAGAAAAAAAGGGGGGAAAAAAGGAATAAAAAATAAAAAAAATATAATGATGATGATACATGATATTAAACCGTAGGTCCCTCCAAGGCTTAAGTAGATACCACAAAAATTCCCCCCCGGAAAAGAAGATCTATTTCAGGGGATAGGGAAAGAAGGGCTAATAACCACCGACACAGGGGTTCCTGCCTAGCAAAAATGCATGGCAGGGCAAAAAGGCCCCCTAGCTTAGTGAAGCCGTGGGGCCCCCCCTGTGTCGGGTAGGTATAGGACCAGCAGGGTACATCCGAATGGTGGGTAATGAGTTCTAGGTCTCCGCACACTAAGTCCCCCCATTAGAAGAGCAACATTCATGGGAACGGTTAATCGCAGGAGAAGACAAGGGGCCACTGCAGTGATAGTGGATGGAAAAAATGGTAGAACATTTCAGTCCAAAACGTACATATAGTGAAAATTATATAAACAATATAAACCATAAACAATAAATTCATAAACAGATAATTCCAAAGGGCGGGGGTTGTAGTATCTGCAGGCCCCAGCCCTACTACAGTAATCCTTCAACTAAGTGAGCTCTGCAAAGCTAACATTAATGAAAAAAAATGTGGAAAACCCCCAGAAGGCTGAACAATCTTCAGATCATGTCCGACCACTCTCTCATGAGTCAAGTGTGTGGTGGAAAGAGGAAGGAAGGGGAGGGGAAGGGAATGGGAAGGGATGTAAACAAATGTGTAGGGGGTAATGGAGTCCATGGGAGGGAGGGGACAAAAGTGAAGGGAAGAGAGGATAAATTAGATGTACAAGATATAAAGGGGAAAACATGCCCCTAATCAGTTTTGCCTGATCTGAAGCCCTCTAAAAAGGGCCTATAGCTCTCTGTCTCATTAAGTCCTGGGGGGGTGGTGGCCCTAAGGCGCCTGATCCAGCGCATCTCGCGCTGGAGCAGGGTCTTGTTCCAGTCACCCCCCCTGGTGGGTATATGTAGTCTATCTATCACAGTAAAGTTGACTCTAGGCATCCTGTACCCATGCTGCTGTGCTACATGCCTGCCCAGCGACAGGTACAGGTTGCCGATACTCATGCTAAGGACATGCTTCTCAACCCTTTTGGCGAATTCCTGTCGAGTTTTCCCCACATAAAAAGCCCCACACTGACATTGCATCAGATAGACTACTCCACGCGTTTTGCAGTTCGCGAAGTGTCGTAATTGGAAGTCTTCCCCATTTGGTAGTGTAATTGTGGTTCTTCTGCCTATGACTCCACATTGGGCACATGCTCCACAAGGGTAGGTGCCCCAGATTTTGCAGGGGTCCATTCGTCCACTTCCTTTGTACTCGCTTTGGGTGAGCATATTTCCTATCGACCCTGATTTGGTGTAGGTGATTTGAGGTCTAGAGGTGACCAGACTACTTAAGGTGGGATCTTCAGTAAGAATGGACCAGTATTTGGAGATGATTTTTCTGATTTCTTGATGTTCGTTCGAAAATTTCATAATAATTCTGGTTGGATTGTCTTCTTTTATCAAATTTTGCTTTTTGAAGATTAAGTTTCGTCTGTCCATGTTCTTGACGCGATTGAATGCTTTTTTGAGAGCTGTTTTAGTGTATCCTCTTTCTCTTAGTCTAGTAGTCAGTTTGTTGGATTCCTGTTGGAAGTTTTCATAAGTGCTACAATTTCTTTTGAGTCTTAGAAATTGACTAAAAGGAATAGATCTCTTCAATGGCTCAGGATGGAAACTATCCGCATGTAGCAGGATGTTACCCGCTGTCTCTTTTCTGTAGAGATTACTATGGAGTGCTCCTGTTAGATCTTTGGAGATGGTAATGTCCAGGAAGTTGACCTCCCTGGAGTCATAATTCATAGTAAAAAAGAGATTGAAACTGTTTGCGTTCATAGAGTTCAGGCATTCCCTGAGTCTGTCTTCTGTGCCGTCCCAAATAATGAAAATATCGTCTATGTACCTCTGCCACATGAGTATGTGGTCAGAGTACACAGACGATTCCTCTCCCAATAGGAAGGTCTTCTCCCACTCCCCCAGGTACAGGTTGGCGTATGAGGGAGCACAACATGTCCCCATAGCCACTCCCTGCACCTGGAGGTAGTGGGAGCCCTCAAATAAAAACACATTGTGTTTCAAAATAAATTCAAGCATTGCGAGTATGAAAGTGTTGAACTTCCAGTCAGTGGTTGCTCTTTGTCTCAATACACTTTTGATCGCTGCTACTCCAGCATCATGTGGAATGCTGTTGTAAAGGCATTCCACATCAATAGTGACTAGGAGAGCATGGTCGGGAATGGTCAAGTTGTCAATGATCTGCAACATATGGATCGTGTCTTTCGTGTAGGAAGGTAGATCCATAACGTGGGGTCTAAGGTGGTAATCTATAACCTGACTAATGCCTTCCGTGATTGACCCGTTACCCGAGATGATGGGTCTCCCTGGTGGATCTTCTAATCTTTTATGCACCTTGGGTAGGGCATAGAAGGTGGGTACCCGGGGATGTTGTGTTCGTATAAACTCCCACATTTCTTTGTTAATGGCCCCTTCGTTAAGAGATTCATCCACCAGGCAGTAAAACTCGTCGTTGTACCTCTCGACTATTGCTGGGGAGATTCTTTTGTAGCATCGGGTGTTGTTGAGAATTTTAAGACACATTTGTACGTAATTTTCGTTGTCCATTAGGACAATATTTCCGCCTTTGTCCGATGCTTTGATTGTGATATTCGTGTCGCTTTTTAGGGTATTGAGAGCGTGTCTCAGTTCTGGGTTGAGATTATTTTCAGTTCTTCGTCTGTCTAGTTTTTCAATTTCTTTAGTTGTCTGTTTGACGAAGAGCGCTATCGCTGGATTGAGATTGAGCGGAGGAAATTTATGTGATTTTCTTTTGAATTTTTTATCATCATTTTCCGTGTTGTGTTTGGTAGATTCGTCTTCAGAGTCTTCTTCATTGCCTTCCCCTTCTTCCAGTTCTTCCCAAAAGCTCTCTGCTGCATTGCTTTCTTGTAGTAAGAGGTTTAAATCTCTGAGAGCCTTAAAATCCGCTGTTTTGAGATTTGGTGCTATTTCCGGTTGAGTGGCTTTTTGTTTTGTGTAGAGGCATTTTAGTAGTAATTTACGGGCAAATAGGTGAATATCCTTAGTTGTTTCGAAGGTATCCATGCTTTGATTGGGACAGAAGGAGAGGCCTAGTGGTAACACTCTCTGCTCCTCATTAGTAAGTATATGCGAGGAGAGATTAATGACATTTAATTCTTTGGAGTCGGTGGGTCCGTGGCCATCATCAGAAGTTGCGTGAGGGGCATAGGGCTTGGTAGTGGTGTTGTATTTCTGTCTAAAAAACTATCCAACTGAGTTTGTTGCGTTTTGGGGATAGCTCCTTGATCTTTCCGATTTGTTTTTCCCAAATTGGGTAACGGACCCCGTGTGTTCCCTTGCATTGAGTTTTTATGCGTGGTTGATTTATTGCTTAATTGTAGCTCCCTTCTTTCCTGCTCCATGGTGCGTTTTTTATGAGATTGTTTAATCTCACCTTCAGTTTCATACTGTCTTCCCAGGGGTCCCTTTCTTTTGCCCCTGAACTGACCAGTATGTGACGATGCTGATGAGGAAGAATTTGATGGTGTATCTGATGAGTAATCATTAGATGGATTTTCATTTTCTTGATGTACAGTTCTTCTTTTTCTATTTCTTTGATTCCTGGTGTTAGCTGTATTCCATTTATATGCCCTGCCCTCTCTAAATGCATTCTTGTCTCTCCAGTACTTTTTCTCCTTTTTGATAAGGATATTTTTACCGAAGTTTTCCAGATGTTCTTTGAGTTTTCTCTCATAGGATGCATATTCCTCATGCGTTTTTAGTGGGGTAAGACGGTCATATATTGTTTTGATTTCCATATTCATGTTATCTAGTTGTTGTCTGTATTCATTCTGGAGTAATAACATCAGATTCATTGAGCAATCATTGAGTTTACTTTCCCAATTCTTTTTTAGTTCTTTTGATATGTTTTCTAAGATAGGGAATATTTGTATCCGGAGTCCAATCGGATTTATTCCTTCTTTGATATATCTGCCCAAGGATTCAATGTGCCAATGTAAGGCTGATTTTTTCTCCAGAATTTTAGTTAGACTTGAAAAAAGTGAAGACAGATCCGAAGAGACTTGTTCCTTCCCTTCATAGCTCCTTTGGATGTTGGCCATGAACTCCTCCCATTCTCCCCCCTGAAGATCCCCCATAGTGACCCCTGAGTAGGTATGGACAATACTAGAAGATTGAAAAGTAGATAGTGTAAGAGATCAATTAGGTTCTCTTAGCCGTCGGAACACTAATCTCCCTAGAAGATGTATAGGGAGAAAAAAAGTGAATTCCTATATTGTGAGAAATGATTAAATATTGTGCCTTTTATATGAGGGTCCACATCCAACCACCTTGGTCCTTTTCGAGGTGTGGGTGTATTATCCACCCTGATTAGTAATTTGAATAAATATGACCTTGGTGGTATGGATGTGTCATTGCCATCATCCCATGTAAGTCTAAAGAAAAATAAATAATACCTCTAGCGGGATTTTTAAGGCAATGAAAACAAGAATATTGCTAAAATCAATTTATTTATTATTATACAACATTAAAAATCTATGGGTAAATAGTTTATCCAGATGATAATAAATGGTCATGAAACAAAGAGTAAAATAATTGGCTCAAGCATATGGCAATTCTACAAAAACATCCAATATGAAAAAATGATGAATATAGAAAATTGGCTGAAATATCTTGAGAAGAAGTGTGATGTATCCCACTACCCAGTGTGGTCACCCTAGATGGCCACCCTGGTGTGTGGTAGTGGAATTCCAACGCGTTTCAACGTTTAGATCATAGTGATACAAGTCTTCTTCAGGGAAAATACATCACAATCTAAAGAAATCAGAAAACAAGACTATTATGAACTGTACAAGTGACTACCATACATATCCCCTGCAACAGTTGTATTCTTATGCGACTCACGTTCTCCCAAGGCAGCTCGATAGAGGGCTATGTGCCAGAGGGCCGGGAACCCCCCACATCAGAAAGGCCCGGTCTGTCCTAATACTCTACAAGGTGGCTGGATATAGGTAAATGATCCAACAGTTCGGCGTCCTTGGCCTCCAAAAAAGTTTTGAAGGCTATCTATGATGGGGCAGAAAAAATATAAATAAATATAAATAAAAAATATATATATAAGTAAGTGGGTAGTGAGTATGGGCAAACCCCCGTTAAGTCTCATAGGGGAAAGAGTATCCCCTAGATCCTGAGTGTGGGGCGCCCATACCACCCAGGAATGGGGAGTCCCGGGTATACAGAGTGAAACACACTTACTTTGAGGTGAATAGCTGGTCACTTAAGTGAAAACCGGGTGGGGGTATTTCGTGGTGTCCAGGATTTGTGGCCTGCCCCATGTGCCTGGATGTGTGTCCAGGAAAGAATGGCGCCATATGCCGTCTTTGGCGTCCTATTTGTGGTGTATGTCAGTAGGTGGGCGGAGACCCGACACCGCGCTGGCCAATGGCGCGGCCTGTGGGGCGGGGACCCGACGCCGCGCTGGCCAATAGCGCGGCTCCTAGGGGTCATTGCTGTCAGGAGCACTCAGCGTAAAGACGCCGAGTGTTACCTAGGCAGCCCGCTCCGTTAGACGGGTCTGCGCATGCGCGACGTATCGGCACGCTATGCGTCAGACTGGGAGGGTGGGGGATGATGCTGACGGACACCCGCAGCCATCTTTGAAGTGGGCTGTGCCCACATTGGAGAAAATTATCGTTGTAGCTAGGAGTACGGGGGTAAGGCTACATAAAAAGTGGATGCAGCCACTCCGGAGGATCCTCTGATGATACCCCAGTGGCATCTCCCCCCATGGTCAATTTGACCGGGTCGGAGAGAGCCGGTGGGGGGGGGGGAAAGGGAGAGAAAAAAAGGGGGGAAAAAAGGAATAAAAAATAAAAAAAATATAATGATGATGATACATGATATTAAACCGTAGGTCCCTCCAAGGCTTAAGTAGATACCACAAAAATTCCCCCCCGGAAAAGAAGATCTATTTCAGGGGATAGGGAAAGAAGGGCTAATAACCACCGACACAGGGGTTCCTGCCTAGCAAAAATGCATGGCAGGGCAAAAAGGCCCCCTAGCTTAGTGAAGCCGTGGGGCCCCCCCTGTGTCGGGTAGGTATAGGACCAGCAGGGTACATCCGAATGGTGGGTAATGAGTTCTAGGTCTCCGCACACTAAGTCCCCCCATTAGAAGAGCAACATTCATGGGAACGGTTAATCGCAGGAGAAGACAAGGGGCCACTGCAGTGATAGTGGATGGAAAAAATGGTAGAACATTTCAGTCCAAAACGTACATATAGTGAAAATTATATAAACAATATAAACCATAAACAATAAATTCATAAACAGATAATTCCAAAGGGCGGGGGTTGTAGTATCTGCAGGCCCCAGCCCTACTACAGTAATCCTTCAACTAAGTGAGCTCTGCAAAGCTAACATTAATGAAAAAAAATGTGGAAAACCCCCAGAAGGCTGAACAATCTTCAGATCATGTCCGACCACTCTCTCATGAGTCAAGTGTGTGGTGGAAAGAGGAAGGAAGGGGAGGGGAAGGGAATGGGAAGGGATGTAAACAAATGTGTAGGGGGTAATGGAGTCCATGGGAGGGAGGGGACAAAAGTGAAGGGAAGAGAGGATAAATTAGATGTACAAGATATAAAGGGGAAAACATGCCCCTAATCAGTTTTGCCTGATCTGAAGCCCTCTAAAAAGGGCCTATAGCTCTCTGTCTCATTAAGTCCTGGGGGGGTGGTGGCCCTAAGGCGCCTGATCCAGCGCATCTCGCGCTGGAGCAGGGTCTTGTTCCAGTCACCCCCCCTGGTGGGTATATATAGTCTATCTATCACAGTAAAGTTGACTCTAGGCATCCTGTACCCATGCTGCTGTGCTACATGCCTGCCCAGCGACAGGTACAGGTTGCCGATACTCATGCTAAGGACATGCTTCTCAACCCTTTTGGCGAATTCCTGTCGAGTTTTCCCCACATAAAAAGCCCCACACTGACATTGCATCAGATAGACTACTCCACGCGTTTTGCAGTTCGCGAAGTGTCGTAATTGGAAGTCTTCCCCATTTGGTAGTGTAATTGTGGTTCTTCTGCCTATGACTCCACATTGGGCACATGCTCCACAAGGGTAGGGCACATTGGGCACATGCTCCACATTAATGTTAGCTTTGCAGAGCTCACTTAGTTGAAGGATTACTGTAGTAGGGCTGGGGCCTGCAGATACTACAACCCCCGCCCTTTGGAATTATCTGTTTATGAATTTATTGTTTATGGTTTATATTGTTTATATAATTTTCACTATATGTACGTTTTGGACTGAAATGTTCTACCATTTTTTCCATCCACTATCACTGCAGTGGCCCCTTGTCTTCTCCTGCGATTAACCGTTCCCATGAATGTTGCTCTTCTAATGGGGGGACTTAGTGTGCGGAGACCTAGAACTCATTACCCACCATTCGGATGTACCCTGCTGGTCCTATACCTACCCGACACAGGGGGGGCCCCACGGCTTCACTAAGCTAGGGGGCCTTTTTGCCCTGCCATGCATTTTTGCTAGGCAGGAACCCCTGTGTCGGTGGTTATTAGCCCTTCTTTCCCTATCCCCTGAAATAGATCTTCTTTTCCGGGGGGGAATTTTTGTGGTATCTACTTAAGCCTTGGAGGGACCTACGGTTTAATATCATGTATCATCATCATTATATTTTTTTTATTTTTTATTCCTTTTTTCCCCCCTTTTTTTCTCTCCCTTTCCCCCCCCACCGGCTCTCTCCGACCCGGTCAAATTGACCATGGGGGGAGATGCCACTGGGGTATCATCAGAGGATCCTCCGGAGTGGCTGCATCCACTTTTTATGTAGCCTTACCCCCGTACTCCTAGCTACAACGATAATTTTCTCCAATGTGGGCACAGCCCACTTCAAAGATGGCTGCGGGTGTCCGTCAGCATCATCCCCCACCCTCCCAGTCTGACGCATAGCGTGCCGATACGTCGCGCATGCGCAGACCCGTCTAACGGAGCGGGCTGCCTAGGTAACACTCGGCGTCTTTACGCTGAGTGCTCCTGACAGCAATGACCCCTAGGAGCCGCGCTATTGGCCAGCGCGGCGTCGGGTCCCCGCCCCACAGGCCGCGCCATTGGCCAGCGCGGTGTCGGGTCTCCGCCCACCTACTGACATACACCACAAATAGGACGCCAAAGACGGCATATGGCGCCATTCTTTCCTGGACACACATCCAGGCACATGGGGCAGGCCACAAATCCTGGACACCACGAAATACCCCCACCCGGTTTTCACTTAAGTGACCAGCTATTCACCTCAAAGTAAGTGTGTTTCACTCTGTATACCCGGGACTCCCCATTCCTGGGTGGTATGGGCGCCCCACACTCAGGATCTAGGGGATACTCTTTCCCCTATGAGACTTAACGGGGGTTTGCCCATACTCACTACCCACTTACTTATATATATATTTTTTATTTATATTTATTTATATTTTTTCTGCCCCATCATAGATAGCCTTCAAAACTTTTTTGGAGGCCAAGGACGCCGAACTGTTGGATCATTTACCTATATCCAGCCGCCTTGTAGAGTATTAGGACAGACCGGGCCTTTCTGATGTGGGGGGTTCCCGGCCCTCTGGCACATAGCCCTCTATCGAGCTGCCTTGGGAGAACGTGAGTCGCATAAGAATACAACTGTTGCAGGGGATATGTATGGTAGTCACTTGTACAGTTCATAATAGTCTTGTTTTCTGATTTCTTTAGATTGTGATGTATTTTCCCTGAAGAAGACTTGTATCACTATGATCTAAACGTTGAAACGCGTTGGAATTCCACTACCACACACCAGGGTGGCCATCTAGGGTGACCACACTGGGTAGTGGGATACATCACACTTCTTCTCAAGATATTTCAGCCAATTTTCTATATTCATCATTTTTTCATATTGGATGTTTTTGTAGAATTGCCATATGCTTGAGCCAATTATTTTACTCTTTGTTTCATGACCATTTATTATCATCTGGATAAACTATTTACCCATAGATTTTTAATGTTGTATAATAATAAATAAATTGATTTTAGCAATATTCTTGCAATTTCTTCTTTAACCTTCACTTTTCACTTCAGGTTTTGCCTCGGGGGGACCATGCCTGCCCTGGATGGCGCCCAGGTGGGCTGCCCCTGTCGATCCATCCGCCTCAGCTCCCGGGGGTGGCGTCTCCGATGGCCGGGCGGTATATGGCTCTCTGCCACCACCCTACAAACTAGAATGCGTAAGCATGTACTTTGTGTGGGGCTTCTTTATTACCCCACCTTTGTTTCATGTATATACTTACCAGACCAATTTTTTATATTTTCTATCCTAGATAAGATACGCGCTTGCTCCTGACGAGTGGCACAACAGCCACGAAACGCATAGAGCTACCATTGTCGCGTTTTTTACCAGCGTCATGCATTTCTAATTTTTATTTGGAACCTTTGGAGGCCTTGGGTGTATACTCTTGAATATATGGTTGTGTAATAATATCTAATTGGTGTACCATGGAGAATTTCTGTATTCATACAATCATGTATAATTGCTGCTATTATTGCCAATATTTCTTTCCATTTATGATTGATATATATTTATGCATGTTATATTTTTATGAATTGAATAAAATTTTCCTAGTTGTTCATTGATTTCTGTTTCTGAGCATTCACGCAATTCATTTAAAGTCCCACCCTTTTCTCTTAGATTAGAGTGTACTGAACCCTGCAGGGAAGGGATTGTATCCCATTGTAAACCTCCAGTGAATACTAACCAAATAAAATAGACATCCAATCACAATATGATGGGTGGCGTCAGTATATAATAGTTCTCAATAATAACCCAACACATGGGAGAAGAGGAGAAAGGAAAGCATAGACTCAGCACAATAATACATAAAGATTCCATCCAGCAGCAAAATCCCACAGATGAACACAGCATCTAAGTTTACCTGGCATCGGTATAACTGTCACAACAGCCACCCCTGGGATCCAGCTGATGGAGTGTTAGAATCGCCGGCCCTATATACCCCCCCACTCGGTCGGCGTCTGACGTCACCAACCGAGTGCGGACGAAACAAGGCTACTGCGCATGTGCTAGAGGGCCCTCCGTTCGCCTACAAACCCCAGAGTGCTGTGTGGCGGCGAACGGCTATCATATGTCTACAAGGGCACTGGCATTTTCTGTTAGACCTTGGCAGCTGCCTGATTGTGTCGGGCCGCCAAGGTCTAACAGAAAATGCCAGTGCCCTTGTAGACAAATACATATGCCCGCATGTTACTTCTACACATGTCATTTCTTGGCACAGATATATAGATGATATTCTACTCTTTTGGTCCAGTACGAGGGATGAACTCTCATGGTTCATGAACGAACTGGCTGTCAACAATTTTAACCTGACATTTACTATGGAGTGCAGTCAGTGTAGAATTTGTTTTTTGGATTTAGAGATTTATGTTGATGACGATGGCTTTCTTTATTTTTCATTATATCGAAAGCCACCTGTTGGTAATACAGTATTACATGCCACCAGTTCACATCCTAGGCCTCTATTAAAAAGCATTCCCTACAGCCAATATATAAGAAGAAATTGCATCTTGGACAATCATTTCCAGAGGGCTTCTAAGGAATTATATACAAGATTGAGAAACAGGGGCTATAGCCACACCCTTTTGAAAAAAGTGTATAATAAAGCTTATAAACAAGAGAGGAAGGACCTTATCTTTTCCACCAAGCCTCGTGACAATGCACAATCGGTCATCACCCAGTATTCCAGACAACATACACAATTGAGGGATGTTTTGATCAAATTTTGGCCTCTATCAACAGCTGATACAACCATTAAAAAAATTATCAAACCGTATTCTGAAATCACATACCGACGAGCACCATCTCTCAGGGATCGTCTGGTTAGGAGCCACTATTCTCCTGTGGCCCAAGACCACACATCACATACAGGCACCTTTGCTTGTGGGAGATGTGATGTATGTCACTTTATTTCCAATGGCCACGAGACCACCCTCTTGAATGTTCAAACTCATGCTATTTTGCATAGAGTGACTTGCCATACAGTTGGCATTGTATATTTAGCCAAATGCCTATGTGGATGTTTTTACGTGGGCAAAGCTAAGCGTCCTTTTTCTGAGCGAAAAAAGGACCACACCACTTCCATTTTCAAACGCCTCATGACTACTGCTATCAGCAGACGTGGGATTTCAGCATGATTTTGACCCCAACATGATCACATTCACCGCCCTTGAACATGTACCTTTACATGTGAGGGGCGGTGGCATAGATCCATAATTTGGATGCCACAAGATATCCTGGCTTGAACAAATATAGCAGTTTCAATTTTTTTTTGTAATGTATTGACTTTATCTATTTATTTAATTTTGCCAATATAAAGTGTGTGTGTTCAATCCTGGATATCTTGTTAATAATATCAGTAATCATGAACCCTTTATTCCATCTTGCCTCCCTCTTTCCCACATTATGTATCGCCATAGCCATTTTACTATCCTGGATTAGGTGATTTGTGTTACCACATAGGTATATACTTTAGAGAAGATTAATATATGTATATACCCTTTCTCTCTTTTTTTGATAGACATTTAATAATCATTTGTTGTCTTTGGAATTGTCATTACTTTTGGTATTTTGTATAACACATGTGCAATTATGTTTTGTTTAAATGATTATTATTCTCATGTTATATTGATCGCGTGTCATGGCTCATGTTGTTGGGATTAGTCCACGATGGTTGGTGCACCGGTGTGTTTACCAATACTCTCTTCTGACTTGTTCTCCACCCTTTTCTCTTCTCCCCCTTGCCTTGGTGGCCCCCCTTTTTTCTGGGAGGACATCGGGCTGTCCACAATGGCCTTGGGTGGACATTATGTGTGTGTGCACGGACGCCCGGGTGTCTGCACCTATATAGGACAGATGCACGTGTTTGGTTGCTGTCAGCCACGCTGGAGTTTTGCTAGCCTGGCCTGGATTTTTCCTCCCATTCCGCTCTTCCCAATCTGGTCTGCTGTGTGGGCTATCATGTGGAGGATAGTCCCGCCTGCCGTCATCTATGTGCTTACTGCATCACATGATAGCTGTTTGCGCCGTGCAGCACTCTGGGGTTTGTAGGCCAATGGTGGGCCCTCCGGCGCATGCGCAGTAGCCTTGTTTCGTCTGCACTCAGACGGTGATGTCAGACGCCGACCGAGTGGGGGGTATCTAGGGCGGGCGATTCCAGCACTCCATCAGCTGGATCCCAGGGGCCATTGTGACAGTTATACCAATGCCAGGTAAACTTAGATGCTGTGTTTATCTGTGGGCTTTTGCTGCTTAATGGAATCTTTATGTATTACTATGCTGGGTCTATGCTTTCCTTTCTTTTCTTTTCTCCTGTCCTCCCATGTGTTGGGCTATTATTGAGAACTATTATATACTGACTCCACCCATCATATTGTGATTGGATGTCTATTTTATTTGGTTATTATTCACAGCATGTTTACAATGGGATACATCCCTTCCCTGCAGGGTTCAGTCCACTTGGCCACATTCTAGCGTCTCTGTAATATATACCCTTCACCACTATATTTTATTTGTCTTCAATATATTTTTTATATTCCTTTTTCTATCAAAATACATTTCATTCCCTTACCCTTATCTGTATTTCTTCCTCCTTTTTACTTACAATGGGTTATACATGGTGAAGTTACAACTTTACAGTGCTGTTTGGCTTTCCTAGCACCCCTGTACCAATACTTTTTCTTAGCAGAGTATATGTAAGTACTAATTGAGGCTATGTTAGCCCATAATATTGGACTGTGTTATGTCCAATAATGTACATCACATTTTTTATTTATTTCTCCTTAATTTTAATTTAGCCTGGCCCCTGTATGCCCCCTGTGGTCACATGAACGATACCTCCCTTTGCCGTGATAGTTGGGCTGCCCGGTTTTGTGCCCTATTGTGGGGGTCCCTTTGGTAAGTTTGGTGAGATTTGTGGAGTGGAAGAGTCTATGGGCCATGACACTCGATTTGTGTTATTTTTTGTAATTTTGTCATTCTATATTATAATATTATTTTCATTTTTTGATTTTGTAAAATTGACTATGTGTTTACTAATATCAGAGCCACTGTTGAACACTGGTGACTACATAGGTCCCAGAAGAAGCCATTGTTTGGCAAAACATGTAGGGACTTGAAATGCATCAGTGACCATTCCATGTATATGGATACTTTGGCCAGTATCACTGTTTGTATATTACTCTGCTTATGTTTTATGCACCCTATGTTTGTTGTTCGCTGTATATTTATGTAATAATTTTTTTTTTAAGTAAAAACTGTAGCTTCTATACATTGGGCACTGTTATATTCCCTATTCAACCCCTTTTCTTTGCAGTTACCAATATAAGGGATGAGCTTCCGGAACTTATGAGGTCACTCAACCCACACCCTTTACAGCATAGGTAAGAAGGTGTTATGGCAGAAGAGACATTGTTAAGGTTAAAAAGTTTTTGAGTGGGAAGGCTATTCTGTGTTTATCGTCGCTTTTGAGCCACAAGCTTTTGTGAGAGTATAATTTTGTTTAAAAATAGCTAAAAAACGCTGAAAAACGCTACTGCAAAAATGCTGAAAAACGGATTCTACAGCTTTCTACAGTTAACGCCACTGGCGTTTTAATAACATCCACTGTGCATGAGGCCTTACCAGGAGTTTTTCAGCTCACTCTAATAGGGCGTACACACGGTCGGACTTTGTTCGGACATTCCGACAACAAAATCCTAGGATTTTTTCCGACGGATGTTGGCTCAAACTTGTTTTGTCTACACACGGTCGCACAAAGTTTTCGGAATTTCCGATCGTTCTAAACGCGGTGACGTAAAACACGTACGTCGGGACTATAAACGGGGCAGTGGCCAATAGCTTTCATCTCTTTATTTATTCTGAGCATGCGTGGCACTTTGTCCGTCGGATTTGTGTACACACGATCGGAATTTCCGACAACGGATTTTGTTGTCGGAAAATTTTATCTCCTGCTGTCCAACTTTGTGTGTCGGAAAATCAGATGGAAAATGTCCGATGGAGCCCACACATGGTCGGAATTTCCGACAACACGCTCCGATCTGAAAATCCGACCGTGTGTACGGGGCATAACTCTGGTAAAAGCGTTTTTGAGCCATAAGCTTTTGTGGGACTATAGTTTTGCTAAAAAAAATTGAAAAACGCTACTGCAAAAACACTCCAAATCTCATTCTAAAGCTACAGCTTTCTACAGCTAACGCTATTAGCATTTTTATAATGTCCAGTGTACATGAGGGCCTATACTTAAAGGACAGCTTTATCTCATGGCATATATATATATATATATATATATATATATATATATATATATATATATATATATACACACACACAAAACAGTATATATAACATATTTCATATATATAACATATAGCAGAAGTAACTAGCATTGTTACTATTGTTCATTCGTCCCATAGAAAATGCATCACTCGTCTTCTCTTCAACTCCCTCTAGTGGTGGCCAGGAGCAGCTGCTGCAGGATTGCAAATTACTTTTTTAAGCAGGCCACAAGGACAAAAAGTAGCAAATAAGCGAGAATAAATAAATCAATTGGAGGTCCGCCCACCGCTGCAAAGATTAAAAGCCAGCAGCTGCACATACTGCAGCTGCTGACTTTTAATAATCGGACACTTACCTGTCCTGGAGTCCAGTGATGTTCAGCACCGCAGCTGATGTTTCCATCAGCTGTCTGGTGCTGCCGCCTCCATTGCTGCGAGTAAGGGAATCCGGCAGTGCATGCGTGAGAGGCGCCGCTCCTCTCTCCTACTGGCCTGGCGGCTGGAGAAGGAGGAGGAGGGAGGAGGAGGGAGCCCCACGGTGACGTCAATACCCGCGGCTGAGGCTCCAGGAAGTGTGGACAGCATACCTGTGAAAGACAGGTATCCTGCCCCCCTCCCCCCCAAAAGGTGCCAAATGTGGCACCAGAGAGGGGAAGGAGTACAATTGAGCGGAAGTTCCCCTTTTGGGTGGTAAAGCGCCACTTTTAGCCCCCCTGCTAGCGGCCGAAGAAGGGGTTAAAAGCGCCCATGTTGCGGCGCTTCCGATGTGCTTTTCGGGTTCTTCTGAAGAGCTGCCCATTTATTCCCATGGGCAGGAGCGGTGTAGGAGCATGTCCCAAAGATGCTGCTTGCAGTACTTTTTTTCCCGTCCCGCAAGCACACGGCCCCAGTGTGAAAGCACTTAAGCTTTTACACTGGGGAGGCATGAGAGGCAGTTTCCAGGCGCTTTACAGGTGCTATTTTTAGCGCTAAAATGCCTGAAAACCGCCTCAGTGTGAAAGGGGATCTAAATGGTTTCTGGCTATGTGTAGCGATCCTAATCTTGAACAAAGTACAACCTTTCTGCTCAGCCTAAGTCCAAAAACATTACATTAATATGAAAAAAGAGGCTTTGGACCTGATGTTCGGCTTTTTTCAAATACAGGTTGGTTGTGGTTCATGCCAAATGGATCTAGGCCACTCAGAAAACATGAAATGGGCAAGAAGTCCAACAGGAATGGGACACACCCAACTTGAGAAGTTTACGTTGGCAAAAGAAAAAAATAAGACAAATGATCAATTCAATACTCCATATAACCTTATTTCTTGACAATGAAGTCACAACCAGGAGAAAATTGCCAACCAACACATTTTGGGGGTCAAACAATTCCCTTTCCTCAGGGCTGAAGTTTGGTTGCTAATGTTCCTGATATGGAATCTGTTACAATCTCCTAAATAGGTATCTTAAACTAAAAGTGTGCAGAACTCAATGGATGTGAATGGGTATTGCTGGCAACTCCATTGCACAGCCCTTGAGCTATGTCCTGATGAAGGGGGGTTTCTTGACCCCAGATACACATTGGTTACCATTTTTCTATTGGATGTGACTTCATTGTCAAGAATAAGGATTATAAAGACTTTTGAATGAATCATTTAGTGTTTTGTTTCTCTTGTTCACAAAGACATTACATAACAATCACTTAATCCAGGCCTTTTCAGTAAAATTCCATCTTAGCGCCAACCACACTGTACAAGTTATAGCAGTCTTTCGCAACCTTTTTAACACAGAGGAAGCCTTGAAATAACTTATATGACTATATCTACAACTCATGATACATAAGTGTGTTGGTCAGTGCTCTATACGCTTGTGGTCATTGGGAAGAACTATCTCCTTACACATAATTTTGGGACCCAGTTTTGATATCAGTCCACAAACTTGTCTACTGGATGCAAAATTGGGTGTTCTCTTCATAATAATCTGTTTACTATAGTGAAGAGTACTCTACTGTACTGTAATGTACTGTATTCAGTCTGTCTACTTGTTAGTTTTATTTTATTACAACAGATGTGAGATTGATTACACTCTTAGATGTGGGTAATTCATTTAGTGCTCCAACTGTATTTTGATTGGTGTAATCTATTGGTGCATAAAATGGCACCAGGGATGTAGCTAAAAGCATATCATTCAGGGATTTAAGAGACCCTGTTAGGTCCCTAAAAATATAAAAGCAGCATTACCCTGAAAAGGCAGAAACAGTATACTCACATCGGGTGGCCTCTGCTTCCTTTTTTTCTTTTTTTTTACAAGAAAATTTTTTTTTATTCAAGATTTAAACATTACAAGCGAATGCATAGGCACATTTAGATATGATATCAGTATACATATAGTCACAAGATAGATGATTAATTTTCCCATATAGACAACATAAAGAAGTATGAGAGCAATACATGACATTGCAGCAAAGTATTGGTGTAGAGGTAGCATATTAAAACAATCAATCAAGGAGGTATTGTGGGAGGGACTGGGGTAAGGGGGGGAGGCGGATTAAGGATACTTAGAAGATGAGGCGGGGGGGGGGGGCAGGAGGGGGAGGCAAGGAAGGAATCACAATACCTCAATAGCTTAACTGAACACTAGGTGAAGTTTAAAGAGAACTCAATTATGTTGTAGAATCATATGGCTGGTATCTCTGCGTCAACTTGGACATCATTCACAACCTCAGCACCCCATGGGTCTATCCAACCCGACCATATCTTATCAAATTTCTTGGGGCAGTTACGATTAAGATACGTGAGTTTATATAGTGGGAGTATAGAATTCATTGCTAAGCGCCATGAAGATACTCTAGGGGGTAATGCATCCTTCCAATGGAGAAATATTTCTTTTCGGGCATAGAACGTAGCATAGCTCAAAAATAGTTTGGTATATTTACCTCTAACATTGGGGCTGAAAATATTCAATAGCATTGCCTTGGGATGAGCTCCCACATCTAAGGAGGTAACCTGGCTGAGAGTGTTAGCTATTTCCGTCCAATAGTCTCCGAGGCGAGGACAAGACCACACCATATGAAGAAAGGAGGCAGACTCCAGACCACACCTGGCGCAGGCCACTGGGCTGTCAGGTGTCATAATTGTCAGACGTTTTGGGGTGTAATAGGCCCTGTGGAGAAACTTGACCTGCATAAATCGCTCTCTGGCCGATATCGTGTTCACAAAGGAGGATACACACGTTTCCCATTCCTCCTCTGATAAGTCAGGTATATCTGCCTTCCACTTGACCAGAGTTTTTTCAAGTTTCTTTGCAGGGGGTATGGACAAATTAAAATACAGAGTAGATAGTGGTCTATCTATGATTTTAGATGTAAGTAATCCCTCCACAGGGTCTGATTCTAACTGGAGGAGAGATGGAAACTGCTTCTTGTAGGCATGTCGGAGTTGATAATATCTAAACAGCATCCAACCTGGTAATGAATAAGCGTTTTTGAGATCAGAGAAAGTTCTTAATTTACCACCCAGCACAATGTGTTTTAGCTTAACAATTCCCTTTCTTGCCCGGACTTGAGGGTCTGGGACTGACTTCAAATGTGGCAGTCTAGGGTTGCCCCACAGGGGAATGTGCGGGGAGAACCTCTCTGGATTGTTAAAACTATTCCTGGCCCTGTTCCAAACTATAATGGTGATGTTCATCAGATCCGTAATGCCAGGGTGGGATTTTATCCCTCTGAACACCACATTGCTAAGAGATGAGTAGGACCCCATGATGGCGGCTTCCAGGGTCACTGCCGGGTTATCATGTGGTTGAGAGAACCACCACCTGACCGTCACCAGGACGGCTGCCCAGAAGTATACCTGGAAGTCCAGTAAGGACAGACCCCCTTGAGTAATGGGCAGCTGGAGGGTAGTCATGGCCAGTCTCGGGGGCCTTCCGTTCCAGATAAAGGAAGACAATATACCTTTCAATTTAGCAAAAAATGAAGCTAGGGGGATCAGGGGAGAATTTCGAAAAAAGTATAAAAATTTGGGCAAGTATATCATTTTAATTAAATTTACCCTTCCCACTGGAGAGAGGGGGAGGGTTTTCCATGTTATACATTTTTGGGAAAGATTTTTTAGTAGTGGCTGAAGGTTCAGTTCAAAATATGTGGACAATGGAGCTCTAACCCTTACCCCCAAGTATTTAAATTCAGGTGTCCAGTTTAGGGGGGTACCTGTCGGTGGGTTTTGATTGGATACATTTAATGAGAAAATTATTGATTTTCCCCAATTTACCCTAATACCCGAGAAAATGCCAAACTCATCAATTATTTGAAGTGCTGGTGAGAGGGAGGATATGTCTTTAAGAAAAAGTAGGGTATCATCAGCATAAAGGCATATTTTGTCTATCACTACTCCCACCTGAATGCCCTGTACCAAGGGGGAGGCTCTAATACGAGCAGCCATGGGTTCCATGGCCAGGGCAAACAGTCCAGGAGAAAGCGCTGCCTGGTACCCCTAGATAAAGGAAAGGATGAGGACAGTGAGTTGTTTGTTCGTATGCGTGCTGAGGGATTATGGTATAGCATCTGCACCCAGCCAATGAAGCGAGGGCCAAATCCAAATTTGCGCAGGACAGCCCAGAGGTAGCGCCACTCCACCGAGTCAAAAGCCTTCTCGGCATCAAGAGAGGCCACTACCTCCGGACCGTCCCCGTCTGCCCTAGAGAGGTGTGTATGAAGATGTCTGATGTTTATATCAGTCCCCCTGCCTGGCATAAATCCAGACTGGTCTGGATGGACCAGTGCCGTGATCACAGTGTTCAACCGTCTAGCCAGCACTTTTGCCAATAACTTGGCGTCCACGTTGAGGAGTGATCATGGCCGATATGAGGCGCACTGATCAGGGGGCTTGCCAGGCTTAAGAATGACCACAATGACAGCTTCAACCATTATCGGGGGTAGTGAGCCCCTCTCCGTGGCTTTCTGGAGCATTAACCTAAACGATGGGAGAATTTCTTCAGCGTATGTTTTGTAGAATTCGGCTGGAATTCCGTCAGGACCTGGGGTATTACCGTTTTGCAAGGAGGCTACTGCTCGCTGGATTTCTTCTAATTGGATCGGGCCATCTAATGCCTCCCTAAACGTGGATGTCAGGCAAGGGAGCTCCACCCCATCGAGGTACCCAGTCACTTCCTCATCCGAACATCCCATCCGAGAACCGTAGAGGTCTCGATAGAATGAAGCAAATTTATTGTTAATGTCCGCGGGATCAGTCAAAATCGTCCCGTCTGAATCAGAAATAGTTCAGATGGTCACCGGGGAGGAGCTTTCCCTCGCCAGCCATGCCAGCATACTGCCTGTTTTTTCTCCATGCTCGAAAATTCTTTGTGACTGGTGTAAGAATTTGGTTTTTGTGGCCGCCGTGCGTAGTAAAAGAACGTCTCTCAATGCTGCCTGAAAATCTGAATATATCTCAGGGGATCCCGTTGTGGAATATGCCGCCTCCAATGCTGCTACCCTCTCCTCGGCTGTCTGTGTTTCTCTCCTCAGATCCTTCCGGATCTTTCAGATATGTGCTTGAAAGCTGCCCCTAGTGAATGCCTTAAATGCGTTCCCAGGACGTGGTCATAGTCACTGATTAGTCTAGGTCTCTCCAATAATGTATCGCCTCGGATCTATAGGGTTCAGATACTCTAGTGTCGGTCAACCAGAATCTGGACAACCTCCAAAGATTCTCCCCCGGGGCATTAGACACACAAAACTTTAAAGCAAGCGGAGCGTGGTCGGATATGCCACGGGGGAGTATATTGATGTCCTGAACCATGGGCAGGACAGACCCCCCCACATAGGCAAGATCTATTCGTGACAGGGTCTTGTGGGAAGCTGAGTGACAAGTGTAGGTGCGTCGAGAAGGATGACGCCACCTCCACACGTCAGTCAAGTTAGACGCCTCAGCCCATGAGGACAGCTCTGATGGCAAGCCCGTCCCCGGTGTGAGCCTGTCCATTGCAGGGTCCGGGACCAGGTTGAAATCGCCCAGTATTACCACATTATCCGTACCAAAGGCAGCTATTTTAGAGATAATTTCGTTAAGTACCCGTATAGAGGCCGGGGGGGGGGGGTAGGTACAATCCCACCACCACCAACTCTAATCTGTACACAATGGCATGTAAGATTACAAATCGACCGTCAGGGTCAAGCTCCAGCGCCAGCAATCTAAACGGTGTGGACTTGTGCACTAAAATGCTAACCCCCCTGGAGTAGTTAGTATACGTGGAGTGGTATTGGTGTCCCACCCAGGGTCGTCTTAAACAAATTTTCCTTGTGTGGTGAAACTTATCTGCGAGGTAGCGTGTCGATCCACGTGGAGGCATCCTCAGGAGAATTGAAGAACTGCACCGATTCCCCATCTTCCACTCGCAATCTTGCCGGAAACAGCATGCTGTATTTGATATGCTTGGCTCGAAGTCTGGCTCTCACTGCGTCAAAGGATTTCCGTTGTTTCTGCGTTTCCAGTGAATAATCTGGAAAGATCAGGAGTTTGGCATTTTCAAAACGGAGTTCTCCCTGTGCCCTCGCCTCCTTCATCACCAGGTCACGATCACAAAAGTGAAGTAATTTAAAGATGAAGGTGCGAGGCGGCGCACCTTGTGGGCCTTTGGTGAAGGGTATGCGATGCGCTCTTTCCACGGTGAAGAATGGCGAAAACCTTGCCATGGGGAGTAATTGTTGCAAGAGACGTTCAGCAAATGCGGTGGGGTCCGTACCCTCTGCTCCCTCCGGAAGCCCCAAGATTCGCAAGTTGTTCCTTCGGTTGCGGTTCTTGGCATCCTCTGCCCTCGCCTCCAGCACTTTAATTTTGGTTTTTAACACGTGTAAATCAGCCCCATGGTCACGTATCGTGTCTTCATTTTGTGAAACCCTCTGCTCCACCTCGTGCATGCGGCCTCTCAGGGTGGTAAAGTTCTTCCTAATAAATTCCACATGAGTCTGTATATGATCCACTTTTTCCGTTAGGGAGGTTATGGCCTGCATGACAGCTTTAAAGTCCGCCGCCGAGTCTGGGAGCAGCTCCGGTTCAGTCGATCCGCCGGCCTGGTTCTCCATGTGGGCAGGGAGTTTAGGCGAGACTGCGGCTTCGGCCTTGTCCACGGTTCTCAGTGGCGCGGCCTTTTTCCGAGCTTTTTGCTGGGAGTTCCTCCTATACATACCCCAGAAGTGCCTCAGGGATGATGGGGGCACAGGATGGTCTTTTGCCCGGCGTTTACACCCCAAGAAAGAGGAGTTTTTTCCGGTCCACGCCGGCCTGGTTCTCTGTGCGGGCAGGAAAATCAGGTGAGGCCGCGGCTTCGGCCTAGTCCGCGGTTCTCGGCGGCGCGGCCTATTCCCGAGATTTTTGGTAGGGGATTCCGCTGGTATATACCCCAGAGGTGTCCCAGAGGTGTGAGGGGGCACAGGAGGGTCTTTTGTCCTGTGTCTGCACCCCAAAATAGTAGGATTATATGCTAATCTGTGGGAGCTCAGGCCTCACACACCTGCTCCCTCTGCCATCCCGGACACGCCCGGCCTCTGCTTTTTACCACCCCACCCCCTCAATTATGTCTCCATAATCCTCAGCGTTTCACACTCCCATGAGTGTCAGATGCCTGTGTCCCTCACCATGGTTTCTTACTCTGATACCTACATCTTTACAGAGCTCAGCAGTGATGTAGGAGTCAAGAGATAGAATAACAGTGGGGTGGCGTACAAAGGCCTTCAACACTCCTGGGAAAACGTGAATGAGGCTTATAAAGGCTGCATCACAAAGTGGGAGGTAGGACAGAAGAGCTTCCAGAGTGGTGAGCATACTGCTTCTTATGTTGCAGACTACTTCTCTGTTTTTTTAATCTTTAGAGACCTCATAGGGTCTGTTTAAAGTAGTCGTTCTCAAATAGGGTTCCTTCTGAGGTTGCTAGGGGTTCCTTGAGCAGTGGGCAATTTCAGCATCATGGATAAGTAACCACTGACACCAATGATCTGTATCTGTAAGCGGGAGGGATTCTTCCAACTGACCACAAATGTAAGGAGCATTCCTCCCACTGGCCATTACACTAATGTACCATAAGCAGTTGATAAAAGAAGGTATTAGAAGAGGTGCTCTGACACTGAAAAAATTATTTCCAGAGTTCCTCCATGTTAATAAATTTAAGAAAGGCTGCTTTAAAGTATGAGAACCACCCAAGCGCTATAGGAAGGACCACCATATTTGCATGCAGACCCATCCTAGGTAACACCCAGTTGTGATGCTGAGCCTTCATGATTGAAAGAATTGAAATCCAATAACTGAAAAGGACGGGTCAGGGAAAGCGAGGCTGGGGAGAAAGAACCAGATGATGTTGGACCTCCTCCAGTATAAAGAAATGAGGTGGGCACTTGCTGTGGCTCCTAATGTACATTGTGGGAAGCTCACAGTGTACAATGAAATCAGGGTAAGCAATTTGAGTACAGAAGAAGAGCATGTATATAGCAAGGTCTCCGCCCTCCTTCAGTCTAATGAGAACCTCCAGGGCCAGAGATAGCTGACATCCTTCAGTTTGTGGTGGATTGTGAGGCATAGTGAGTGCAAGGTGGAAGTTATTGGGTGCCATACACTTCTTGAATGCAAAAGAGATGTTTATTTCTTTCAACAAACTTTTATAGGGGAAAGAGGGTTAGGGCCAGGACACCCTTGAGTAGTTGCAAGTTCAATTAGCAGACTCCGAGACTTCAATAAGAGGACAGCTGTGCAGGGAAAGGACTCCAGCAAGAAGCCACATCAGCAGGTGCAGAAATGCTGTCTCTTATGGCAACAGTCTTTAACAGTTCCTAACACCAAGCGTAACAGTTCCTTCACTTTCACTACAACTTCTCCTTGTAGTTCTTCAGCCCACTAAGCTCCCAGTCTCTCACTAGACCCTCTGATTCACTGCCACTGAATCCCTTGAGCTTCTCCAATCTTTACGGTGGTATCTTCCTCAGGCATCACTCCCGCTTCTCTGCTGGGTCCCCAGCTTGGCACTCCTGATTCTTCTCAAGCATCACCCCCGCTGACCTGCTCGGTCCCTGACTTGGCACACAAGGCTGCTCTGCAAGCATCACCTCCGCTGGCTGGGCCCCTGACTGAAGTTTCCTGATTCTCCACCGTTCCCGATCGGTGAGGATGTTACTCCGGTACTTGCTTCAGTTATTCACTGTGGTCCCTGGTAATAAGGCAGATGGTCCCTTTGTGGCGACAGCTTCCCCTCTACCTCTTACCACTGACAGGTTCTCCGGCTGGCAGAACCATCACTCCTGGTTGGACTGCAAGCCACAATCCCAACCCTGCACTGCTCTCTTGCGTCTGGAT
Source organism: Lithobates septentrionalis (assembly GCA_037952835.1). Taxonomy (NCBI): domain Eukaryota; kingdom Metazoa; phylum Chordata; class Amphibia; order Anura; family Ranidae; genus Lithobates; species Lithobates septentrionalis. Next base: position 768,505 of record JBBDGP010000426.1, on the reverse strand, counting down.
AGGCCTCAGACAGCCTAGCAGTCATATGCCCCCAGGATAGGCCCAATTTAGCAGCCAGGGGAAACATGACACACGTTTCCCTAGACAGCCGTCCAGGTGGCACAGAACACAGATCACCTGACTCCATCCAAATATATAGGTTCTCCCAGCAGGCCAACAAATTCACGAAAACCCATGCCCATTGGCTGAGATACCCCATATAGCCATAACCTGACCTTGGGTGGCTCTTCTCATATCTAGTAACACCAAGTACCCGGCCACCTAGTGGTAGAAGAGAAAAGTGCAATAATGCCAAACTTAGGGAGAAATCAATGGATCTCTAACAATCGACCAGTTAGACTACTCCTGGCAAGTAAATTTGTTAGGAGTATCCCTGCCTAAACTCCAGGGTGCTACATGTACAAATGTGCAAAGAATGAAGGGAAGGCTGGAGTTCAGTTTACACTAATGATTGGGGATGGGGAAATGGGAAAAAGGCAAGTGCTGTGTAAGCTATTGATCAGTCTGAATACTGATCAACCTCTGACCACACACCAGATGCGGTGTTATTGCTGTAACCCGGGTAATATGTAAATCAAAAAGGGGAACCAATAGGGAAGGGTAGTTCAGTTTAGGAGCTTTGAAGAGCATTCTGAGAGTTTGTTTAAAGGGTTAGTTCACCTTTTTAAAAACACATTATGCAGTCAATATACACAATAGCATAACCCCAAGCTAATCAGATTTTAATACAATGCCTCTTTGCTAAAAACATATCTGTAGAACATTTTGCCAATGACAGAAGCCTGCTGGAAAAATTGCACCAGCTTGTCATGGATCCATTCTGTTTTCTTACTAGGAAAGATCAACATTAGAATGAGCACCATCCAAGCACTACAGGAGCGCTGTCCTTTTCCCGAGGGCCTCGTATGTGAGATGCACTCTCTCCTGTCAGTTCAAATAAGCTCAGTGGGGAGGAGAGGGAGCGCAATGCACAATGTATGGCCTTTCGCAAAAGAATGGTGTTCCCACCTTTAGCATTAGGGGACTCAAAGACAAGACAATTTGAGATTAAAATATTTGTGCATGTTTAACCTCTTTGGAAAGAAACCCCCCTTCCTTTTAATGGAACCTTCCAAAATACTTTTACCGCTGATTATGGAGCCACTGAATATACCTGAGCCACTGACTCTAGAGAGAGAGAACCTGTTCCTTGTCACCTCACGAAGAAGGGATTGGTGCCAACAGCTGTTGGGTGGTGATGGTAGTGCGTGTTTTTGGGTCTAAAGCTGGCCAAAGAAGGATTGAAATTCAGTTAGTTCAGCAGGGACTGGACAAATTTAATTCCATGTGTGGTCATCTCTATGTGACAGAAGTCGATCGTTACATGCAGGGATCTGTTCGAACCACTTATGGCCAATTTAACATCTAAATCTGTGCAAATACTGAATTTCAGAAGGTCAACATTTGCATAGGAAACCGTATCTAGATTGTAAGCTCTAACGAGCAGGGTACTCTGATTCCTCTTGTACCAAATTGTAATGTAACTGTAATGTCTGCCTTCATTTTGCTAAGCGTTGTGCAAACTGTTGGCACTATATAGATCCTGTATAATAATAATAATAATAATAATTACAGTAACCCACGAATAGTATACATCTTAAAGTGTAACCAAACCCATTAATTTACCAGTTTAAAAAAAAGTTACATTCCTAGCATGCGGGAATGCTTACTGTGACATTTGCTTGTGTCCTGAACCAAAATGTCAAACCATCAAACGGCTGGTGTCCTAACTGATCACATGTGCATCACCAGGGCAGCTGCAGATCAAACAGAGGCCAAGATGGTAGCTTCCTTGGCTGAGAAGGATAGGTGGGTTTAGTCCCGCTTTAAATAAGAGCTTGTGGTGTACTGTACCAGGTGCTGTGTTTATCCTAAGTCCTTTACTACTGCTTCATTTATAGGGATGGTCCCGAAGATTGAGGCAAACGTAAGTTTGACTCGAACATCGGGTGTCCGTTTGTTCGTAGGAAGTTTGCCCGCCGCGGAGTGCCCCATAATGCACTGTGAGATCGCAGTGCATTGACAGCTGCTGATTGGCCAAAGCATGCACCTGACCTGTATGCTTTGGCCAATCACAGTGCGATGTGTTGTGAGAGCCATGATTGGCCAAAGGCAGGGTGCCTTTGGCCAATCATGGCTCAGGGGCTAAGACCATGCCCCACACTATATAAGGCTACTGCTTACACGGCGGCCGTATATAGTGAATGAATGGAGATTAGGCAGGTAGTTAGTGTAGTGTGCAGTTAGTCAGTGTAGTGTATATATAATACAGTTCAGAGTATATAGTTCAGTTAGTGTAGTATATATAACACAGTTTAGAGTATATAGTGCAGGTAGTGTAGTATATATAATACAGTTCAGAGTATATAGTGCAGTCAGTGTAGTATATATAATACAGTTCAGAGCATATAGTGCAGTTAGTGTAGTATATATAATACAGTTCAGAGTATATAGTGCAGTCAGTGTAGTTGTCAGGAAAGGTCCACTCCGCTGGTAATATCGATCATTTGACGTGCAGTACTTTGGTCCACCAGCAGGTGTCTCCTGGCAGTTTGGAGCTGTCAGGAGAGCTTTTTCCTGCTGGTATTTTGTCATCTTTGGGCCGCAGTACTGGCGTCCACCAGCGGAGGGATCCTGGCAGTATGGAGCAGGTATTACCCTCTGCAGACAGGCCTCCCCTGACTTTAATTAGCAGCTGTAGCATAAATACCCGGCAAGTGTACACACATCTTGCCTTGGTATTGTCCTTGAGCCCTGACCTGCAGCCTGCATCCTGTTACCCTGATCCTGAAAACCTGATTCCTGGAACCTGTTTATCCTGTTCCCTGTCTGTTGCCTGAACCCTGGACCCTGAGCCTTGTATCTGACCCGCCCCTCCTGTGATCCATCCATCCTCTCATTGTCCTATTTGTTTCCCTTCCCCAGCTGCTGACCTCCCGTTGACGACCCTGGCCTGGCTCTGTTTATGATCTCGGTATTTCCCTTACTTGTATATATTTGTTCTGTTATCATTATTATTTGTGGGGTTCTGTTTGGTATTTGGTAGTAGTCTGCTTGCTGTGAGGGTGGACACTGGTGAGGATCCATCGCCATAGAGCCCGTACAAGTATCAGATTAACCTCTTGGTCGCCACCTTTGGTCTCCTGATTCAAGGATCTGTGGAGGTATAGATCCTCATTTGCCTTGCCTCTGGTATCTTTTCCTCCTTCTCCACTCCGACCGCCCCTAGATTAACCTCTTGGGCGCCACCTTTGGTCTCCTGATTCAAGGATCTGTGGAGGTATAGATCCTCATTTGCCCTGGCTCTGGTATCTTTTCCTCCTTCTCCACTCCGACCGCCCCTAGTAAGGGATACATTTCGGAGGACCAGCCTGGTTTGTCCTTTGTGTGGGACTCTGCCCATGTTTCCCCTCGTGCCACCATTGGACCCATCTATTTGCGCTGGTGCATTTACTCACCCCGTCGGGCTTTGGGCCCCACAGGCTGACAGCTGCAACATTTAAACTGCTTTTAAACGTTAAAATCTGGACAGAAAATCCACTCTAGTACTACACAGTTCATACGACGGTTGTAGGTTCTGCGATAAAATCGCATACACCCCTGATGAAGAAATAGCATTTTCGAAACGCGTTGGGTCTTTTCTGTTGTGCTCACCTCCAACATAACAGATCTTTGCGATTTACTAGCTGTCTTTTTTTGTAATGTTATTATATGATTAGTCCTGTCCAGTATTCATTCATGATATTTTGTGATATGTATAGTGTATATATGTGCTCATTATTTTAAACCTATGTTTCTTAATAAAAATTTATATACTTTTTACACTACTCTCATACCTCATTGCACTATTTATCCCTTTCCAAATATCCCACCTAGAGGAAATTTTATTTTTTTAATGTTCTGTTTGATATTGGTTGTTGTGCACTGAGTGATTTTGGAGGTGGTTGTGTTATATTTATTCACTTATCCTTAATAAATAATTTATCTTTTCACTTATACACGTCTGGGTTTCCTCTGTTGCAGTCCACACAGTTCTGGTCTTATCTGGTACATGACATGGTACATGGTAAAATACAGTTCAGAGTATATAGTGCAGTCAGTGTAGTATATATAATACGTTTCAGAGTATATAGTGCAGTCCTTGTAGTATATATAATACAGTTCAGAGTTTATAGTCCACTCAGTGTAGTATATATAATACAGTTCAGAGTTTCAAGTTGTAGCACCCTCTAGTTAGGTAGGTGAGGATTTTTTTCTGGAGAGTAGGAAAATGTAGGCAGGCCTAGCTGGTGGCTAGGCCTGTTTGTTTTCATTCTGGGGTAGGAGTGGCCTAGGGCAGGGCTGGGTGACTCACAGGTAGCATCAATGTCGCCTCCCTCTTCTATCTAAAAGATGCTGGAAGGAAGAAAGGAGAGGAGAGGTGGGGCTGCCTGGTGTACCTTGAGCATTGACCAATCCCCAAGGAGGAGTTGTCGGGAGAAAGAGCTAGAGTGAGAGAGTGTGGAGGTTGGCGGAGCCCACGGGAAGCTCCCTAGTCTGGGGGGGTGACCATGGGCTGGGGCTTGGGTGCATCCGGGAGGAGTGAAGAGATCCTGGAAGAGAGGCACATGAGAGAGCAAGGAGAGGACAGCGGGAAAGAACACTACTAAGAGTGTTCAGGGATGAAAACTGGTCACAGCCAGGAAGGCTGGTATGTGAGCACAGTCAGGAGGACTGGGGAGGCATGCCTGAGAGAACTGGGAGATTGCAGTTTAAGATGGGTGCAGAACCAGAAGAGAGGACTGTGAGAAGGGCAGTGGAGAGAGGTCATTGCAGCCAGGCTGGATGGCAGAGCCTGAAGAGAGCTATCTGGTATTGGTAGCTGAACTGAGGACAGCTAGCACCTAAACTATTTCTACACCACAGGGGCCTGCTGTCCCTGCCCGCAAAAGGCAGTTCACTGAGGTCTGGCTGTAGTAGTGTCAGAAAAGAACAAACTCTGTGCCAACTGAAGTGAGAAATAATTGTAAATATGTGAATAAAAATGTAAAAATAGCAAGCTGCTCCCCAAATTAAACAAATAATTGATCAAATTGTGTGTTGGTGGATAGGTGGCGCTATTAGTTGACAATGAAGAAAACCCAACAAAAAAAAAAAGAGAGGGTTAATAGAACTATATATCTAAAATAGAAAAAAATAAAAAAATAAAAAATTATATATACCTCACAAAACACATGAATAGTGAAAAAAATATATAAATAAAATTTAATGATGAAAATTGTTTCACACAAACAAACGTGATAATAGTAAAGTCCCAGTAATAGGCTAACTCAATAAACAGTGAAACAAGAGAATCTTCCAGGATAGATTGATTGCTCAATGTACACAAATAGAAATTCCTTCACCAAGAGAAAAAGTGCACCTTGCCGTGGTAGATAGATATCTGCTTACCAGATACCAATGACTCCTTTAATTAAAAAAGAGTCATTAGCGCTTGTGTAGGATTGTGCCTGCTCACATAGGACGGCTGGATGCTGGATGGTATTAGGCAAAGAACCCTTCTGGCCCCGGTATTCAAACATGGGATATGTGAAAGACAATAAGATCTTCCATAGTGTAAAACCGTTTAATAAAATTGTAGAAAACAAATAAAGAGCCAAATGGCCGCCTACATTGAAAGGTGCCTACCCGACACTGGGGCTGCTCGCTTGTCTGGGTATGGATTTAGGATAAAATGGTCGGCGTGCGTTCCACCCGGCGTGTGTAGCAACCAGAGAAATCAGACGTAGGGGGAGATCACATGACCACGTACCGCTCCAGCGTACGTTTCGTATGAACGTCTTCAGGGAAGCTTCCCTGAAGACGTTCATACGAAACGTACGGCGGAGCGGTACCGGACGTCACGTGACCACGTACCGCTCCGTAAAAAAACTGCGTGGGGTCCCCCCCAAAATCCATACCACATTTTTTGGATCTGGCAAACATTTTAAGGGGAACTCCACGCCAAAATTAAAAGAAAAAAATGGCGTGGTGTCCCCCCCAAAATCCAAACCAGACCCTTATCCGAGCATGCAGCTTGGCAGGCCAGGAAAGGGAGCGGACGAGCGAGCTCCCCTTCCTCCTGAACCATACCAGGCTGCTTGTCCTCAACGTGGGGAGGGTGCTTTGGGATGCCCCCGAAAGCACCTTGTCTCCATGTTGATGGGGACAAGGGCCTCTTCCTGACAAACCTGGACGGTGGTTATTGGGGTCGGTAGGAGAGGAGCTTATCGGAATGTGGAAGCACCCTTTAACAAGGGGCCCCCCAGATCCCACCTGCCCTATGTGAATAGGTATCGGGTACATTGTACCCCTACCCATTCACCAAAAAAAGTGTCAAAAAGTAAAAACCACAAGAGACAGCTTTTGACAATTTCTTTATTAAAAAAAAAAAGTGTCCCGCGATGTACATCCATCACAATCACGCTGCCTGACGGACCCGAAAAATAGAAAAAAAAACCAAAAACACTCCGCCTCTATGGTCCCGCCGACTGCTGTCTTTTGGCTGTGACAGCTCTTATATAGGCAAGGGCGGTGCCACCCGCTGATGTAACCAGTTGACCGCGCCCCCCTCTGACGGCACATGATGTTACAAGGGGCGGCGCCCCTCGGTTACGTCACTGGGTGGTCCCGCCCTTGCCTATATAACAGCTGTCACAGGCAAGAGACAACAGTCGGCGGGATGCCTCTCATCGAGGCGGAGGTTTTTTTCTGTTTTTTTCTATTTTTCGGGTCCGTTGGGCGGCACGATTGACAATGGATGGACATGTTTTAACCACTTGAGCCCCGGACCATTATGCTGCCTAAGGACCAGAGGTCTTTTTCCAATTTGGCACTGCGTCGCTTTAACTGCTAATTGCGCGGTCATGCAATGCTGTACCCAAACTAAATTTGCGTCCTTTTCTTCCCACAAATAGAGCTTTCTTTTGATGGTATTTGATCACCTCTGCCGTTTTTATTTTTTGCGCTATAAACGGAAAAAGACCGAAAATTTTGAAAAAAAATGATATTTTCTACTTTTTGTTATAAAAAAAAAATCCAATAAACTCAATTTTAGTCATACATTTAGGCCAAAATGTATTCGGCCACATGTCTTTGGTAAAAAAAATGTCAATAAGCATATATTTATTGGTTTGCGCAAAAGTTATAGCGTCTACAAACTAGGGTACATTTTCTGTAATTTACACAGCTTTTAGTTTATGACTGCCTATGTCATTTCTTGAGGTGCTAAAATGGCAGGGCAGTACAAAACCCCCCTAAATGACCCCATTTTGGAAAGTAGACACCCCAAGGAAATTGCTGAGAGGCATGTTGAACCCATTGAATATTTATTTTTTTTGTCCCAAGTGATTGAATAATGACAAAAAAAAAAAATATTTACAAAAAGTTGTCACTAAATGATATATTGCTCACACAGGCCATGGGCATATGTGGAATTGCACCCCAAAATACATTTAGCTGCTTCTCCTGAGTATGGGGATACCACATGTGTGGGACTTTTTGGGAGCCTAGCCGCGTACGGGGCCCCGAAAACCAATCACCGCCTTCAGGATTTCTAAGGGTGTAAATTTATGATTTCACTCTTCACTGCCTATCATAGTTTCGGAGGCCATGGAATGCCCAGGTGGCACAAAACCCCCCCAAATGACCCCATTTTGGAAAGTAGACACCCCAAGCTATTTGCTGAGAGGCATATTGAGTCCATGGAATATTTTATATTTTGACACAGGTTGCGGGAAAGTGACACTTTTTTTTTTTTTTTTTGCACAAAGTTGTCACTAAATGATATATTGCTCACACAGGCCATGGGCATATGTGGAATTGCACCCCAAAATACATTTAGCTACTTCTCCTGAGTACGGGGATACCACATGTGTGGGACTTTTTGGGAGCCTAGCCGTGCACGGGACCCCGAAAACCAATCACCGCCTTCAGGATTTCTAAGGGTGAAAATTTTTGATTTCACTCTTCACTGCCTATCACAGTTTCGGAGGCCATGGAATGCCCAGGTGGCACAAAACCACCCCAAATGACCCCATTTTGGAAAGTAGACACCCCAAGCTATTTGCTGAGAGGCATGGTGAGTATTTTGCAGCTCTCATTTGTTTTTGAAAATGAAGAAAGACAAGAAAAAACTTTTTTTTTTTTCTTTTTTCAATTTTCAAAACTTTGTGACAAAAAGTGAGGTCTGCAAAATACTCACTATACCTCTCAGCAAATAGCTTTGGGTGTCTACTTTCCAAAATGGGGTCATTTGGGGGGGTTTTGTGCCACCTGGGCATTCCATGGCCTCCAAAACTGTGATAGGCAGTCAAGAGAGAAATCAAAAATTCACGCCCTTAGAAAGCCTGAAGGCGGTGCTTGGTTTCGGGGTTCCGTACGCGGCTAGGCTCCCAAAAAGTCTCACACATGTGGTATCCCCGTACTCAGGAGAAGCAGCAGAATGTATTTTGGGGTGTAATTTCACATATTCCCATGGCATGTTTGAGCAATATATCATTTAGTGACAATTTTGTGCAAAAAAAAAAAAAATTTGTCTCTTTCCCGCAACTTGTACCGCAATATAAAATATTCCATGGACTCGACATGCCTCTCAGCAAATAGCTTGGGGTGTCTACTTTCCAAAATGGGGTCATTTGGGGGGGTTTTGAACTGTCCTGGCATTTTATGCACAACATTTAGAAGCTTATGTCACACATCACCCACTCTTCTAACCACTTGAAGACAAAGCCCTTTCTGACACTTATTGTTTACATGAAAAAGTTTTTTTTTTTTTGCAAGAAAATTACTTTGAACCCCCAAACATTATATATTTTTTTAAAGCAAATGCCCTACAGATTAAAATGGTGGGTGTTTCATTTTTTTTTTCACACAGTATTTGCGCAGTGATTTTTCAAACGCATTTTTTGGGGAAAAAACACACTTTTTAAAATTTTAATGCACTAAAACACACTATATTGCCCAAATGTTTGATGAAATAAAAAAGATGATCTTAGGCCGAGTACATGGATACCAAACATGACATGCTTTACAATTGCGCACAAACGTGCAGTGGCAACAAAATAAATACATTTTTAAAAGCCTTTAAAAGCCTTTACAGGTTACCACTTTAGATTTACAGAGGAGGTCTACTGCAAAAATTACTGCCCTCGATCTAACCTTCGCGGTGATACCTCACATGCACGGTGCAATTGCTGTTTACGTTTGACGACAGACCGCCGCTTGCGTTCGCCTTAGCGCGAGAGCAGGGGGCGACAGGGGTGCTTTTTTTTTTTTCTTTCTTTTTTTTTGCTTTTTTATCTTATTTTTAAACTGTTCCTTTCATTTTTTTTTTTTAATCATTTTTATTGTATTCTCGGGGAATGTAAATATCCCCTATGATAGCAATAGGTAGTGAAAGGTACTCTTTTTTGAAAAAAATTGGGGTCTATTAGACCCTAGATCTCTCCTCTGCCCTCAAAGCATCTGACCACACCAAGATCGGTGTGATAAAATGCTTCCCCAATTTCCCAATGGCGCTATTTACATCCGGCGAAATCTAAGTCATAAAATGCTCGTAGCTTCCGGTTTCTTAGGCCATAGAGATGTTTGGAGCCACTCTGGTCTCTGATCAGCTCTATGGTCAGCTGGCTGAATCACCGGCTGCATTTTCAGGTTCCCTGTTGAGACAGGAGAGCCAGAGAAAAACACGGAAGACGGTGGGGGGGGGGGCAATCCCTTCCACGGCTTGTAAAAGCAGTCTAGAGGCTAATTAGCCGCTAGGATGGCTTTTACATGAAAGCCGACCGCTGGCTGAAAAGAATGATACCAAGATGATACCTAAACCTGCAGGCATCATTCTGGTATAACCACTCAAAGTTGTGAATGGCGTACCTGAAGACAAAAAAATGGTTAACAATAAAGCACAGTAAACGGTAAAGTATAAAAAATTGCATACCTGAAAAGCAAACATGATAAAACATAATAACAATAAAACATTGCAGAATAGAATACAGTAAAAAAGAGCAGAACAATAGAGAGAATAGAGAGAGAGAGAACAATAAAACGACAACTATTTTTTTTTATTTTATATATATATATTTTTTTTTTTTACACTTTTTTTTCACCAAGTGTTACTGCAGTGCTGGTTTGACTACGACCGGGGTGTATTAGGCCGCTGGCGCTTGCCAGTTCACCAAAACGCTACCAAAAAAAACTGTTAGCGATCGCAGGGATCAGGCCTGACTCTGCGAACGCTGCAGTTATGCGTTTAGTCTTTTGTAAGTGACAGTGATCGATCGATACTGCACTTGGGTGGGCTGGGCTGGGCCGGGCGGAGGGGCAAAACGCAGGTGCTAGCAGGTATCTGGGCTGATTCCGCTAACACTGCGTTTTTGGGAACCCTAAACTGCTGGGGACGCTAGTATAGATCTGATCGGATCAGATATTGATCCGATCAGATACTATACCACTAAGGGAGGCGTATGCTGCGTGCATGGGTGTTAGCGCTACTGGCGCTAACCTGACGCTGCCTGGGGCTGGTGCTTGCCAGTTCACCAAAATACTACCAAAAAAACTGTTAGCGATCGCAAGGATCAGGCCTGACTCTGCGAACGCTGCAGTTATGCGTTTAGTGTTTTGTAAGTGACAGTGATCGATCGATACTGCACTTGGGTGGGCTGGGCGGAGGGGCAAAACGCAGGTGCTAGCAGGTATCTGGGCTGATCCCGCTAACACTGCGTTTTTGGGAACCCTAAACTGCTGGGGACGCTAGTATAGATCTGATCGGATCAGATATTGATCCGTACAGATACTATACCACTAAGGGAGGTGTATGCTGCGTGCGTGGGTGTTAGCGGTACTGGCGCTAATCTGACGCTGCCTGGGGCGACGCATATCACCGCCGGGCGATCAGGGGGCTAAACCTTTATTCGGTAATAAACGGCGGGTGCCCTGACACTATAAAAAATAAACGAACTAACCAGCGTCACCCGTAACACTTATACGGTGATCAGTGGTGAAAGGGTTAACTAGGGGGCCATCAAGGGGTTAAAACATTTATTCGGTAGTATATGGGGGTCCCTGACGCTATAAAACGCTGACGGCGAACCTAAATATTTACCTCCCTAGCTAGCGTCACCAGCGACACTAATACAGCGATCAGAAAAATGATCACTTAGCGACACTGGTGACAGGGGGTGATCAAGGGGTTAAAACTTTATTAGGGGGGTTAGGGGGGTACCCTAGACCTAAAGGGGGGTAACAGTAATTGTCCCAACACTGTAACTATCACAAACTGACACTATGCAGTAATCAGGAAAAAAAAAACTGCTTGGTGTCAGTTTGTGACAGGGGGGGGGGGGGTGATCGGGGGGGGGGGATCGGGGTGTTTTGTGTGCCTGGCATGTTCTACTGTGTGTGTCTAGTGTTGTGCACTCACTCACATGTCTTCTCTCCTCGGGCCGGAACGGAAATTACCGAGCCGAGGAGAGATGACATCATTTCCTTTGCTGCTGTTTAGCATACAGCAGCAAAGGAATGATTCGATTGGCCGGCGGCGATCGCGAGGGGGGGGCCACGAACGGATGGTCTCCCCCTCACCTCTGATCGCCGCTGGACAAAAGACGACCGCCTCGGGCACCGGGGGGGGGGGTCCGATCGGACCCCCCACCCGCGGAAGGCAAATCACGTACATGTACGTGATTTTGCCTGTCCGTGCCACCTTGCCGACGTACATCGGCGTGAGGCGGTTGTCAAGTGGTTAATAAAGGAGTTTTTAAAAACTGTGTATTGTGGTGTATTGTGGTTTTTACTTTTTGACACTTTTTTGGTGAATGGGTAGGGGGAGATCTGGGGGCCCCCTTGTTAAAGGGGGCTTCCAGATTCTGATAAGGCCCCCGCCCCCAGAGACCCCCCACAACCACCAGGCCAGGGTTGTGGGGACAAGGCCCTTGTCCCCATCAACATGGGGACAAGGTGCTTTGGGGGGACCCCAAAGCACCCTCCCCATATTGAGGGCAAGCGCCTGGTATGGTTCAGGAGGGGCGTGCTCACTCGTCCCCCCCTCTATCCTGGCCTGCCAGGCTGCTTGCTCGAAAAAGGGTCTGGTATGGATTTTGGGGGGGACCCCACTCCAATTTTTCGTTTTAATTTTGGCATGGAGTTCCCCTTAAAATGTATGCCAGTCCCAAAGGGCCTGGTATGGACTGGGGGGCATGCTGTTTTTTTTCTTAATTCTGCCATAGAGTTTCCCTTAACCACTTCAATACACTATAATATACAAGTGATATTCGAAAAATTAGAATATCGTGCAAAAGTTCATTTATTTCACTAATGCAACTTAAAAGGTGAAACTAATATATGAGATAGACTCATTACATGCAAAGCAAGATAGTTCAAGCCGTGATTTTTCCTGACAGTTGTGCAGAAAACCATCATTAAAACCCTCCATAAGGAGAGAAAGCCTCAAAAGGTAATTGCAAAAGAAGTTGGATGTTCCCAAAGTGCTGTATCATTAAAAGAAAGTTATGTGGAAGGCAAAAGTGTGGAAGAATAAGGTGCTACCACACACAGACGGATCCTGGACACGAGCTTCAAATGACGTATTCCTCTTGTCAAGCCACTCCTGAACAACAAACAACGTCAAGAAGCATCTTACCTGGGCTAAAGAAAAACAGACCTGGTCTGTTGCTCAGTGGTCCAAAGTCCTCTTTTCTGATGAAAGCAAATTTTGTATCTCATTTGGAAACCAAGGACCCAGAGTATGGAGTAAGAATGGAGAGGCACACACTGCAAGATGCTTGAAGTCCAGTGTAAAGTTTCCACAGTCTGTGTTGATTTGGGGAGCCATGTCATCTGCTGGTGTTGGTCCACTGTGCTTCATTAAGTCCAGGGTCAACGCAGTCGTCCAGCAGGAGATTTTGGAGCACTTCATGCTTCCTTCCGCAGACGAGCTCTATGGGGATGCTGACTTCATTTTCCAGCAGGACTTGGCACCTGCCCACACTGTCAAAAGCACCAAAACCTGGTTCAATGACCATGGGATTACTGTGCTTGATTGGCCAGCAAACTCGCCTGACCTGAACCCCATAGAGAATCTATGGGGCATTGCCAAGAGAAAGATGAGAGACATGAGACTGAACAATGCAGAAGAGCTGAAGGCCGCTATTGAAGCATCCGGGTCTTCCATAACACCTCAGCAGTGCCACAGGCTGATAGCTTTCATGCCACGCCGCATTGAGGCCCCTGTTAAACGGGTAGAAAAATTGGGCCTTGGGTGTTGGTGGTGTCCTAAACCAAAAATATTGTTGGAAGCTAGCATCATCAAGATTCAGGCATAGGATAGGCAGCATAGGCAGTCTTCAAGGGATCCCATATCCATAGCAAATTCAATCAGCTACATCAGCATCAGGTGCTTGATAACTACTGATCCAGGACTGATTCATTTTTATAAATGTGAGCCTATCAACGGAGTCTGTGGACAGGCGCACTCTTTGATCCGTTACAAACCCTCCATCAGCACTAAATGTTCATTCAGAAAGCACGCTGGATGTAGGACAGGCCAGTAGCTCGATTGCATATTGAGCAAGTTCTGCCCAGTGGTCCATCCCCAAGACCCAGTAACCCAGTGGATGCTCTGTTGGAAAGGTCTGCAAATCTGCTCTTGCCCCTGGCTATTCCTGCACCATGTAATGCAGACGCTGGTGATGGTTACTTGAACCTATCAGACCTTGGCGCTGAGGAATGAAAAATTGTTTAAAGACATCAGTCAGCCAGCAACCTTCTCCATCACTCTTCTTCTGACCGAACGAAGCCTCAGAAACACGTTGTCCATCACCAGGAAATGGTAACCTCCTAGGGTCTGGAAACGCATTACAGAAACTTTTCTACAAGGCCTCCTAAAGATGTTTCATCCTCTGCTCCCTCTGCGAAGGCAGGATGAGTTCTGCAATATATAAAAATTAGAATATATATTATAATCAGTTTAAACACATGATGAGTATAAAAATAGTCCACCAAGTGACAAAATTTGTAAAAAAAGTATGTAAATAAAAATATAAAATATTGTCCACCAAGTGAAAAAACGATGGATAATAGAATTCAAAAGATGCTGGTATCAATGAATAATATCAGAGAAATGGACATCTCAAAAACATTGATAAGGTAAGTGATCTCTGTGAAGAGAAGCTTGTAGAAGACCACCACCAACTGCATGAAGGCTTACCGGAAGTAATGCACTTAAAGGGGCTTATACCTCTTAAGTCAAACAGGCTTATGGCGATAAACACCGTATATAGAAAACCATCAGAAATCCTGGGCAGATCTTTGAATAGTGTTGGTTAATGTCAAATCCACAGTGTACTGGCACATGAGGCTCGAAATGGAAGGAGGAAAAGCCAGAGGATATTCTTTGCTCACACGTTGAAACCAAAAATCAAGAAAAGGTTCCACATAGTGTGATATCGTTTAAAAATTGTATTTATTTAAAAGAGTAACAATGGAACACTCACGTTTAGGAAGTGCATACAAAGCTCATAAAAACACATGAAGAGGTGCAGTAATGTTGGGCAGGTTAAATTCCCTTTCAATATCAGCCAGCTGAGCACTGGCATTGTATGACCGCCGGAAATGACCACAGACTTTTCTGGCCTGCCTCAGGAGATCTTGTAAGCCTGGATACCTGGTCAAGAAACAATGCACCACCAAATTTAGGCCGTGTGCCAAGCATGGAACATAGGTCAAGTGTCCCTGTCCTGGCTGAAGCTGGCGTGGCGTCAACCACCTCTGAGCCTGCCCCTGCAGAGCTGACAGAATCTCTGCCCCAGTGTGACTCCTGTCCCCTAGGCAGACCAACTAAAGCACCGCATGGCTTTTGTTAGCCTGACTGCTTGCATAGCCCCTTGAGCGCTTATGAAGCACTGCTGGTTCAGAGGACAATTCTGCAGAAGAGGCCATAGAGGAAGAAGAAGAGGAGGGAGGGGAGCATACAGATGTTGGCAGAATCACCACCAGCTTTTTGAAGGCGTGGTGGCGGAACAAGCTCCAACACTGGACCCTGTCCTGCATCCTTCCCAATGGCCAGCAGTTACCCAGTGCACCCTGAATGAAAAGTAACGCACCTGCCCATGCCTGCTGGACTATGAGTTAGCAGTAATATGAACCTTGCTGCTGACCGCCCCTGTCTAACGTGACCAAAACTTTGCCCTCCACATGAATGTAGAGTGCTTGAATGGCCTTACGTGAAAAAAAATGTCATTTTGGAAACTGCCACTGTGGTACAGCACATTCCACAAATTCACGAAAGGGGGCAGAGTCTACCAGCTGAAAAGGCAGCAGTTGCAGTGCTAGCAATTTGGGCAAGCTAGCATTTAGACGCTAAGCATGTGGATGGCTGGGAATTTTTTTTTACAATTCAGCAACTGGGGTAGCGAAATTTGCCTGCTGAAATCAACTGGTGGTGTACAGCTAGCAGATTGGCTGCAAGTACTTGTGGCACCTATTGCTATAACTTCATTCCTCTCAGTGCAGGTTTTTGAGAGTACTGGAGGTATAGTAGGGTTTGAGATCCCAGATGAGGAGCAAGGAGAAGTCTACCTTTTTCTATGATGTGGGTGTTTCAGGTGATGTTGCCAATGGACTGCATGGCAGGTCGTCATATGTCTTGTCAAGCATGTGGTGCCCAAGCGGCTGCTGTTCTGGCCACACTTGATCCGCTTCAGACATAGATTGCAAACAGCAACGGTGCTATCTACTGCACAAGTGTCGAAAAAAGCCCATACCAAGGAACTTTTGCAAATCAGCGGGGAGTCACCTGCACCCTGCACCTGCGGAGCTCTGTGGTGTGATGCAATAGGGTGGCTGCCCTTAAGCTGACCCCTGGAGGATATCCTGCCTCGTTGGAGTTGTGCCTCCTTCTCCTCCCTTTCCTCCTGTCTTCTCTCAGGCGCCCAAGTACAGTCAGTGACCTCATCATCCCCTCCCTCCTCTTCACTGGAGCAAACTTGGCAGTATGCTGCAGCTGGGGGAACATGACTGCCAGTTTCTTGTCCTTCTGTGGCACCCCCCTTTCTAGGCTCACGTTAGACCCTTCCTCAACCTGGGAACCAACATCGGAGCCTTCAACTTGCTGCGCATCCTCCAACAGTATGTGACTGACACTATGGTCGAATAGTTCTGGTGACTCCTCTATGCATGATGGTGGGGCTACAGAAGGAGTAACTGTGGACAAGGAGCTGGTGGAATAGGCCACATTGGCAGCTGCGTTGGAAGGAAAACTACTATGAGCCTGGGTGACAGAGGATGAGGAGGATGAGGACAGCTTTGTTATCCACTCCACCAACTCTTCTGCATGTTGTGGCTCAATAACATGGGCAGCAGCAGAAAAAAAGGACAAGCGTGACCTGCCTGCAGAGGATGCACCATGTCCATGACCACCACTGTTCACTGTAGACACAGAGTCTGCTTGCCCTCTTTTAGTGGCCTGTGAGCATCTGCCTCTCCTTGGTGGCCTTCCAGACATGATGGGGATTTTTTTGTTTCATTCGTTTTTATTGAAATAAGTGCAACATCTTACAGTACAACAAGCATCCAAACATGAAGTACCCCAACTGGCAATTGAACAAGTTATGCAAGGAGGCAAGATCGATTCCAAAATTCACAAATCTATGGAACTTGTTGCACAAAATATTGAAATGAAATATAAAGTATTTTTTAGGCATATAGTCGCCAAGAGGGTGGGACAGACAGGCAAAGTAAAGAAATAATAATAATAAAATAAAAATAATAACAAAGCAGTACAACATTAAATTGAACAATGAAACGATTGGTCGGTAGCAGAATGTGGTCTGAACAAAGGCATTTTAGTCAGGGATTTTTTTTAACACTGCACTACACTGCATTATATACTGTACACTGACTGCACTGTATTAGAAACTGTACACCGGCTGTACTGTATTACATACTGTGCACACCGCCTGAAGTGTATTAGAAACTGTACATACTGTATTATATACTGTGTGCACCGCCTGCACTGTATTAGGAACTGTACACTGGCTGCACTGTATTATATACTGTGTACACCGCCTGAAGTGTATTAGAAACTGTACACACTGTATTATATACTCTGTACACCGCCTTCACTGTATTAGAAACTGTACACCGGCTGCACTGTATTATATAATGTGTACACCACCTGAAGTGTATTAGAAACTGTACACAATATTATATACTGTGTACACCACCTGAAGTGTATTAGAAACTGTACACACTGTATTATATACTGTGTATACAGCCTGAAGTGTATTAGAAACTGTACACACTGTATTATATGCTGTGTACACTGCCTGCACTGTATTAGAAACTGTACACTGGCTGCACTGTATTATATACTGTGTACACCGCCTGAAGTGTATTAGAAACTGTACACACTTTATTATATACTGTGTACACCGCCTGAAGTGCATTAGAAACTGTACACACTGTATTATATACTGTGCACACCGCCTGTACTGTATTATATACTGTACACTGGCAAATGTGCTGTATATATATTCTACACTGAATGCAGAGTGTATATATATATATATATATATATATATATATATATATATATATATATATATATATATATATTAGACTGTATATATATATATATATATATATATATATATATATATATATATATATATATACACCGCCTGAAGTGTATTATATACTGTACACCACCGAATGCACTGTATATATAGTCTACACTGAATGCAGAATATATACAGTTGTGCTCATAAGTTTACATACCCTGGCAGAATTTATGCACAGCTTCCTGGCTGATGAATGCAAATGTTCCTCCAGTATTTTTTGATAATACTGCATTCATCTTGCCATCAATTTAGACCAAATTTCCTGTGCCTTTGTAGCTCACACATCCCCAAAACATCAGCTATCCACCTCCGTGTTTCACAGTAGGAATGGTGCACCTTTCATCATAGGCCTTGTTGACTCCTCTCTAAATGAAGCATTTATGATTGTGGCCAAAAAGCTAAATTTAGGTCTCATCACTCCAAATCACTTTGTGCCAGAAGGTTTGAGGCTTGTCTCCGTGCTGTTTGGCGTATTGTAAGTGGGATACTTTGTGGCCTTTGCGTAGTAATGGCTTTCTTCTGGCGACTCGACCATGCAGCCCATCTTTCTTCAAATGCCTCCTTATTGCGTATCTTCAAACAGCCACACCACATGTTTTCAGAGAGGCCTGTATTTCACTTGAAGTTATTTGTTGGTTTTCCTTTGCATCACGAACAATTTTCTTGGCAGTTGTGGCTGAAATTTGTGTTGGTCTACCTGACCGTGGTTTGGTTTCAACAGATCCCCTCATTTTACACTTCTGGATTAGAGTTTGAACACTGCTGATTGACATTCTCAATTCCTTGGATATCTTTTTACATCCCTTTCCTGTTTTATACAGTTCAACTACCTTTTCCCTCAGATCCTTTGATAATTATTTTGCTTTCCCCATGACTCAGGATCCAGAAACGTCAGTGCAGCACTGGATGAAAGATGCAAGGGTCTGTCAGGAGTCCAGAAACTCATTGACCTTTTATACATACACACTAATTACAAGCAAGCAGATCACAGGTGAGGATGGTTACCTTTAATGGCCATTCAAACCCCTTTGTGTCAACTTGTGTGCATGTTATCAGGCCAAAATCACCTAAATAAAGTTTTGATCAGGGTCATTTGGGTTGTTTCTGTTGCCATTATGATTTAAAAAGAGTAAACACGATTGGTTGATAATAAATGGCTTCAGCTCAATCTCTCTCTCTCCGTCCATGCCAACACTACACATGGCCACCGATGGAAGCAGCCTTATATATTGTGGGGTGTGGACTTAGTCCCCCTGAGCCATGATTGGCCAAAGGTACCCTGCCTTTGGCCAATTATGGCTCTCGTAGCAGAACAGGCTGTCATTGGCCAAAGCATGCAGGTCAGGTGCATGCTTTGGCCAGTCATCAGACATCAATGCACTGCGATCTCGCAGTGCATTATGGGCCATTTTGCAGCACTCGAATTTCTTGCGCACGCCCCATAATCTTCAGTATTCATCTGGGTCATCCCTAGTCATGGGCTGTGTCCAATGGACACAGCCGATGACTCATCAGTGTACCAGTTTGCTGCCGGTACCATGTGATCACTGTGACCAATCAAAGCAGGTCACATGACAATTGTAAACAATGGATGGCTTCCTTTCATGCTATCTGTTGTGTACAATTGTGTTCTTAGCTGTGATTGGTCAATGTGATCACATGGTACAGACAGGGTCAATCACAGCCCATCTATACAATGTGATTAGCTCTGGCACACACAGCTAATCACAACAAAACAAACTGAATTAATCAGTTTTATTCAGTAAAATGCTTGCTTATAGCAATGAAATTCACTGCTATAAGCACTCATAATGTGTAAAAAAATCTTGATCACTTCCCCAGAGCAGTACAATGTTACTATGGTAAGATTATATTGCTCTGGTGACAGTGTGTTAAAAAAATCGTAAAAATTAATAATAAAATAGGATTAATAAATAAAAAAAATTAAAAAATAATTATTCTTTTTTTCTTCTGTCACCAGTCAGAGTCCCTGATCACCGCCACACCAGTTATATGATGATTCTGTACTGCACTGGTCACAGTATGTAAAAAATTGTGAATTATTTTTTTTTCATTCCTTAATATTTCAAAAAATCATGATAAAAAATTACAACTTTAAAAAACTCGCCATACCTCTTAATAAATACCTTGGACTATCTGCTTTGCAAAAGGATGTCATTTGGGGGGTATTTGTACTGTCCTGACATTTTTGGGCCTCAAGAAATGAGATAGGCCGTCAGTACATCAGGATTTATAAATTTTTCGATGTATACCATAGTTTTGGACTTTGTAAAACTTTCCTACAGACTAAATAATAAACACTGATTTGGCTTATTTTCACCAAAGAAATGTGGCAGAATACATTTTGGCCTAAGTTAATTAAGAAATATTATTTATTTGCAAAATGTTATAACAGAAACAAAGAAAAATGAAACAAAGAAAAAAGACAAAACAGTCTTTTTTAATTTATTTAGCAAAAAATAAAATATCCAGTGGTGATTAAATACCACCAAAAGAAAGCTCTAGTTTTGTGAACAAAATGATAAAAATGTAGTTTTGCTAAAGTGTTACATGACTGCACAATTATCATTCAAAGTGCGAAAGCGCTGAAAGCTGAAAATTGGCCTGGGCAGGAAGGGGGCCTGTATTGAAGTGGTTAAAGGACAACTTTACCCATTTACTAAAGCTGTCTTTACAAAAATTCCCCTCCGCTCCTCTGAGTGCAGCCCATCCAATATTACGAAATCCACTTTCACACAGGGCAGGTCCTGCTGCCCTCTATGGGAGATCGGATGAAATTGGATCCGCCTGTCCGTTTTCATCCTCCAGAAGGACGGAAAATAGTCTCTATCCCTCTGGACTTGGCAGACCGGATTGGATCGGATAGCGGCGGATATAAGCGGACATGTCACAGCTGACATCCGTCTCTCCATAGAGATGAATAGAGCGTCCGATCAGGTCCGCCTGAAAAACGGACAGGCAGACCTGATCGGACAGCATGTGTGAAAGGGGCCAAAAGCTAAAGCTGGCCTTTATGTACCACTTCAGCTCCAGAAGGTTTTACCCCCTGTCCAGGCCATTTTTTGAGATACGGCACTGCATTACTTTAACTGACAATTGTGCGGTCGGGCGACGTTGTACCCACATAAAATTGATGTCCTTTTTTTCCCACAAATAGAGATTTTTTTTGGTGGTAATTGGAATTGAAGTGTATTAGAAACTGTACACACTTTATTATATACTGTGTACACCGCCTGAAGTGCATTAGAAACTGTACACACTGTATTATATACTGTGTACACCGCCTGTACTGTATTATATACTGTACACTGGCAAATGTGCTGTATATATATTCTACACAGAATGCAGAGTGTATATATATATATATATATATATATATATATATATTAGACTGTATATATATATATATATATATATATATATATATATATATATACACACCGCCTGAAGTGTATTATATACTGTACACCACCGAATGCACTGTATATATAGTCTACACTGAATGCAGAATATATACAGTTGTGCTCATAAGTTTACATACCCTGGCAGAATTTATGCACAGCTTCCTGGCTGATGAATGCAAATGTTCCTCCAGTATTTTTTGATAATACTGCATTCATCTTGCCATCAATTTAGACCAAATTTCCTGTGCCTTTGTAGCTCACACATCCCCAAAACATCAGCTATCCACCTCCGTGTTTCACAGTAGGAATGGTGCACCTTTCATCATAGGCCTTGTTGACTCCTCTCTAAATGAAGCATTTATGATTGTGGCCAAAAAGCTAAATTTAGGTCTCATCACTCCAAATCACTTTGTGCCAGAAGGTTTGAGGCTTGT
The DNA here is from genome assembly GCA_037952835.1 of Lithobates septentrionalis. Classification (NCBI taxonomy): domain Eukaryota; kingdom Metazoa; phylum Chordata; class Amphibia; order Anura; family Ranidae; genus Lithobates; species Lithobates septentrionalis. The sequence continues at coordinate 746,974 of JBBDGP010000426.1, read as the reverse complement.
CTCTGTGATGTTTGGCGTATTGTAAGTGGGATACTTTGTGGCCTTTGCGTAGTAATGGCTTTCTTCTGGCGACTCGACCATGCAGCCCATCTTTCTTCAAATGCCTCCTTATTGCGTATCTTCAAACAGCCACACCACATGTTTTCAGAGAGGCCTGTATTTCACTTGAAGTTATTTGTTGGTTTTCCTTTGCATCACGAACAATTTTCTTGGCAGTTGTGGCTGAAATTTGTGTTGGTCTACCTGACCGTGGTTTGGTTTCAACAGAACCCCTCATTTTACACTTCCTGATTAGAGTTTGAACACTGCTGATTGACATTCTCAATTCCTTGGATATCTTTTTACATCCCTTTCCTGTTTTATACAGTTCAACTACCTTTTCCCTCAGATCCTTTGATAATTATTTTGCTTTCCCCATGACTCAGGATCCAGAAACGTCAGTGCAGCACTGGATGAAAGATGCAAGGGTCTGTCAGGAGTCCAGAAACTCATTGACCTTTTATACATACACACTAATTACAAGCAAGCAGATCACAGGTGAGGATGGTTACCTTTAATGGCCATTCAAACCCCTTTGTGTCAACTTGTGTGCATGTTATCAGGCCAAAATCACCTAAATAAAGTTTTGATCAGGGTCATTTGGGTTGTTTCTGTTGCCATTATGATTTAAAAAGAGTAAACACGATTGGTTGATAATAAATAGTCTCTATCCCTCTGGACTTGGCGGACCGGATTGGATCGGATAGCGGCGGATATAAGCGGACATGTCACAGCTGACATCCGTCTCTCCATAGAGATGAATAGAGCGTCCGATCAGGTCCGCCTGAAAAACGGACAGGCAGACCTGATCGGACAGCATGTGTGCAAGGGGCCAAAAGCTAAAGCTGGCCTTTATGTACCACTTCAGCTCCAGAGATTTTTTTTGGTGGTAATTGGTCACCTCTGCGGTTTTATTTTTTGCACTATAAACAAAAAAGAGTGACAATTTTGAAGAAAAAAAACCAATATTTTTTACTTTCTGCTCTAAAACATAGCCAATAAGAAAATGTAAAAAATCAAATCTCTTCATCAATTTAGGCCAATATGTATTCTGCTACATGTTTTTGGTAAAAAAAAATCCTAATAAACGTATATGAAGTCCTACCCCACCACTGGTCAAAATTTGGGGCTTCTATCATCAATGGTTCCGGAGATACAGGGCTCCTTGCGCAGCCTGTCAGAAGCTACATACAGAGGAGCCAGTTTAAATACAAGCTGGCTCACTCTGCAGCAGACTGAGAGGATGAGCTCACAGTGCCTCTCAATCCTTGTCAGAGGCACTGAGCTTAATAGATAGCTTGGAGCCTTGGACCAATGGTAAAGCACCATTGGCCCAAGCTGTTCAATAAAAATGCTGCAGTGGAGGCTGGCCTCTTACTGCAGTGTCATAGAAGAGGGGACGTGTCTAAAAGACACATGCTGCCTTCCAACTCAACTCAAAAACATATGTTTATGTATATAAGATTTACCCATAATCCCATGTTTTTCTGACACAGTTAAGAGGGAGAATGAGAATCTGCTCCTGCTGAAAAGGTACAAGCCAAATCATATATTATTATGCTATATGTTATAAGATAATAATTTATTATTTATCCATTTACTGTGAAATTACTGGTTTGAAGTTATAACTTCAAACTTCAGTAATTTGTCCGTTAAACCACCTGCTTCAGTAGTTTTTGAAAATATCGTAAATTACCCTAAAAATAATATATAATAATTATTTGTATATTACTTACTTATGGTAATTAACCCCTTGCCACCCAGGCCAATTCTGACACTTATCTCCTACATGTAAAAATCATCATTTTATTGCTAGAAAATTACTCAGAACCCCCCAAACATTAAATATATATATTCTTTTAGCAGACACCCTTGGGAATAAAATGACAGTCGTTGCAACTTTTTATGTTACACAGTATTTTCCGCAACAATTTTTCAAACGCGTTTTTTTTTTTTAAAGAAACTGTTTAATGAATAAAAAAAAAACACTAAATTTAGCCTGATTTTTTGTATAATGTGAAAGATGATGTTACGCCGAGTAAACAGAGACCTAACATTTCACGCTTTAAAATTGCGCACACTTGTGGAATGGTGCCAAACTTCAGTACTTAAGAATCTCCATAGACAACGCTTTACATTTTTTTTACAGCTTACATGTTTAGAGTTACAGAGGAGGTCTAGTGCTAGAATTATTGTTCTTGCTCTAACATTCACGGCGTATGTAACCTGTGTGTATCTGTCTCTGATACTAGCCAGTGCCTCACCAGCCACTGACCTCACCGCACCTCCCTGCAAGGTACTCTTTTTTTCCTCCTCTGCCCCTCCCCTTTCCCAAGCTGACAGACTGACCCCAGACTACACTGTCCACTGTTAACTCTTTCCTGTGAAGATTAGATGTTCAGGGAAGCAGCAAGGAGAGAGCAGGAGCCAGTAGCATTAAAAGTTGTGAACTGCAAGAGCTGGGATAAAACTTTTAACAGTTGACTGGAGAATGTTTATGTTATTGTGTCAGTTTGTTAAACTAAAATCCTTATGGGTCTTCACTTCCCAGAGCTGGTTTGTAGCTGAAGAGTGGAGCAGTAAAGACTTCAGAGGTAGGCATTAAACATTGTTACAGACCCCCTTTAAAGCATGTTTTCCAGGGTATGCTGGCCTTCATTATGGCTTACGTCAGGTCTGCTTGTAATGGTTGCACAGCACTAAATCATTGACTTCAGTGGATGTATCTGAAGTGGTTGAACACAAGGCAGGTCCTCTGTACATTCTCCATTAAGTCATGTCCTGACTGCAGTCTATTTATCAGCGTCTGCTGGCTTTTGCTTTATAGATGTATAGATTATGGTAGGGAAACCACTACTGTACTTTCCAGGTCTCCCTGCTGCTCCAAATTGAAATAACAAGCAGGGCTGCCCTTAATTTTCTGGTGACACAGTGTGTGTGCTGGGGGGTTGGCAGTGATTATATGTGTGGTTGGAGGGAGAGGTGGGGGCACACAGCCCACTGCAGATCCGGTTGCCTAGTATTAAACCATATGGATTCAATTTGACATTTTTATTATTATTTTTACAGGACTGGTAACACAAACCAGCCAGAGGGGAAAATGAGATAAATAGTTCAAGGAGGAAATATGAAAGAGCGGTAAGGGGGGAGGGGGTGGGGGGGGGTTTGCTGTGACCTTATCTTTTAAAGGTAAAGGAAGAGTTTAAGTCCGTTTGGATCCTGAGGGATTGTTATTAAGGTAAGGAAAACTTTGTCTGTTGTGTACCAACAGAATAACATTTGCAGTGTCTGAGTACTGGTATTATTGTTACCTTGTTGACCATATGTCTACTTTGCTATAGCATTACTTTAGCCATATTGGATGTTACTGAACGCCCTTGATCTGGAGCACTCCCACAAAGTCAGACTTCTTCCTGTCTTCCTGAGTGTACCAAGTACCCTTCCACTTCATTCCTATTCTAGCATTCCTACTTCTAAACATGGTCCGTGTCCCAATAATAACTTGACTGCTCAATAATGGCCCTGCAAAAAAATGTTAACACAATTTACTCAAAGGTCATAAAAATTGATCTCCAAATGGCATAAAGGACTACAATGAGGTGTCTCACTTTCCTTACTTTGATGTAATTTCCAGACACAGCCACCTTGGGACTAGTTCTTTCTTTGGGGCAGTGGTCTCCAAACTGCGGTCTGTAGGCCAGATGTTGCCCTTTGCTTGCTTTTGCTGCTGGCCCTTGGTACTATTCCTCCAACTGACACAAATGACAAGACACCATTCCTTCCACTGACACCAACAACGGGGCACTATTCTACCCACGCACAGTAATGATGGCACACTATTCCACAAACCCACACCAATTATGGGACACTATTCCTCTCACTGGCAACAGCAATTGGTACTATTCCTCCCACCAATGCCAGTGGTCACTGTTCCTTCCACTGACAACGGGGCACTATTCCTTCCACTAGCACCAGCAATGGGGCTCTATTCTACCTACGGTCACCAATAATGTGACACTATTCCACGACCCACACCAACCATGGGCCACTATTCCTCTCACTGACACCAAAAATTGGTACTATTCCTCACACCAATATCAATGATGAGGCACTATGCCTCCTCCTACTGACCACAGGCACAGGCATGTAATTTTCTAACTCCCACTGACAAGCAAGCCTGAGGCATTGTTTGATCCCACTGATGCAGGCCATTTTCTACTCCCACTAGCCACAGTATGGACCCCCTAAAGTCTGAAGGACAGTTATCTGGCCCTATATTTAAAAGTTTGCAGAGCCATGCTCAAGGGTGTTAGCAGATATAACTTGGGTGCCAGTCACTCACGGGCTTGACTTCTGATTCTTTTCAAGATATGTGTTAAAATAAATATATTAATAAGTAGTTAGGAAAACTCCTCAAAAAGAAAAGAAAACAAAGAGCATCATAACAGGGAGGATGAATCAAAAGGAAAGAGAGTAAAGAGAAGACCAAAAAAAGGTAGAGAAGATTGAAAACTCCTCTCTAGACCAAGGTTCACCCATTGCTCTGAGCTCAAGAAGAAGACTATATATATCATATCCATGGGTCTCACCTTCTCTCTTGGTTGCAGTGATGTCCACCACAGGCAATTTCCACACTCTAGCAATGGATGATTGGGAGCATTCTCCTAAGGCAGAGCAGTTAAATGGTTTGAATATTAACTTTTCCCTCAACCAATTACCTAACACTTCTCATAAGTGGGGGGCGCCCATGTGTGCTTTATGTCAAGCCTAAAGTAATTGGTGATAGTTTTGTAGACCAGTATTTTGTATTAATCTCCCAGAAGGGGTGACTCCCCCAACGCTCACCCCCTCCAGAGACAGAGAACCCTATAAAAAGGTTGTCCCAAATATTTATCATCCTCCCTTCCCCCAGCTCACACCACTAGGACAAACCCCTCAGTGATTGACTAAGCAAAAGTGGGGAAGGATTAGACCCTCCAGTCCCTCTCTAGACCCTTGAGTTTTCTATTGCGGTCTGTGTACTCATTTGGAAAATTCACTCTTCTATTTGCACTGGTGATCATTGGCACTAATAAAGAAAAGGAAAATTCATAATTTAGGGTTGTCACCAGAAGAAGAGGTGAGGGAAATCTTCCAATGGGTGCACCTGTTCTGGAAACAACTGTCTAAGAGGGGAATTTTCCTCACTTTGGGAGATTTTATATAACTTCCTCTTGTGTCTCAGAAAGTGAAGGTGAATGGTACGCAGACAGACAAAAATAACCTTGCAGGGGTTTTAACACTTTGCATCTCTATCCAGAACTAAAAAGTTTTAGCTGTAGATACACATTAGGCTTAAGCACACACAGAAGTGAAAAGAAACACTAAGGCCTCTTTCACACGGGGCAGATCAGTCATGATCCGCCCCGTGAACATCCGCTTGCTCAGCGGGGATCACTCCGCCGATCCTCGCTGAGCAGGAAGATGACAGGTGCATCGCTGCACGCTGTGCAGCGACGGACCTGTCAGAGCGCCACTCTCCCCTATGGGGGGATCGGATGATGACGGTCCGTAGTGTCCATCGTCATCCGATCCGATCCGAAAACTGATGGAAAAGTAGGTTTTTCCTCCGTTACACTTTTCGGATCGGAGCGGGTCGGATGTCAGCGGACATGTCACCGCTGACATCCGACGCTCCATAGGGATGAATGTATGTCCGTTTTTCATCCAAAAACGGAAGGATGAAAAACGGACATACGGATCGTCCGTGTGAAAGGGGCCTTAGGCTGCTCCCTGAAGATCTTAAAAATATTACAACACTCACTATCTGTAGAAGGGTCACGCAGTCTGTTGTTTAAATCACCATGCTTCCTCTAGTGTCTGTCATTAGTAGCTCCCCATGAATTTTGAGGCCTGCTGTGTACCACCAACACTGATAAAAACAACAAAGTCGGCCATAGATGGAATTAAATTCAGCTGGTTCAGAAGGGATCGAGCGATTTTTGATCCCTCTATGACCTTTCCCGTTCAAGTGGAGTGATCTAATGATCCACTCCTCTCGAATGGGACTCTTGGTATATTTTCATTGGATCAGGTCCTGCAGCCAAACAGTGTTGACCAGTGTATTTTGACAACAGAGAAGTCCCGCTGTCGGAATACAGTAGCACAGCAGGGAGGATTCCCCCATCTTAATTAACTGGGTGGGGGGATCCATCCAGATTTAGTTCACCATAGCTCCCAACTAACCCTTATGCAAAATTACTTTTCCACTTTTGGAACCAAATCCCTCTGTCCCTCTTTTTTTCTGATGCACAGACCTATATTAAAAAGCTGAATTCCAGTGATTCAGCTCCTTTGTAAAAAGTGAAGGCACACTACGTGTTAAGTTTAAGGAGGTGCATGGCATCTCCTGGACTTATCTCTATTATATACTGTATATTTGACAAATTTATAGTCATCCCAGGAGACAACTATTACTGTATTTCCCCCGATGCTAATCCCTCTGCGCTCTTCAACTTTAACAGTAGAGTTACTGCAACTGCTATGCCCGTCCCTCCTCTCCTCTTGTCCAATCACAGAAGCCTTGGTATTATGCAAACAAATTTACAAAATACAAAGACTTCTGTGAATGGATAGCAGAGGGGAGGGGCGGGATCCAGCGGGATCCAGCAGAGCTTGGAAATTTGTTCTCAGTGCCAAGGCAGCACATGTCTCTTTTTCAAAAGTGGCACATACCACAGTCACATAAAAAGGAGCACCCTATCCTCTTTGTATGTTTTTTTTGTCCGCCGTGGCAGCGACTAACTCCCCACATCATTTGTTTGACAATACCTTTCCTATTAGCCTTGAAATTGACCTTCAACATTTGCCCCTATAGACTTAAAAAAGTGGGACTGAGTACTTCTCTGCCATGAATACAAGGCTTCCTCTCAGGGCAGCCATCAGAAATTTTGGGGCCCCCTACACAGCTTTAGGCCTGGGTCCCCCTAGGCCTGACCACCAACATTGCCCAGGGCTCTCCCACTGGCCTTCCCACCGAATCCTTCAGTGCACCTACTTTTATTCTAAAACGCTTACAACTTAATATATCCTCCACCTGCCTCCAGTCCCATCTCCTTTATCTCATGTCCTCCTCCTTCTCCATCGCATGTCCTCCTCCTCCAGTCCCATATTCCCCATCCCATGTCCTCCTCCTCCAGTCCCATATTCCCCATCCCATGTCCTCCTCCTCCAGTCCCATATTCCCCATCCCATGTCCTATTCCTCCAGTCCCATATTCCCCATCCCATGTCCTCCTCTTCCAGTCTCATCTCCTCCATCCCATGTCCTCCTCATGCTCATTCACATAGAAGTTGCGGCCCATATAGTGTGAATCAGTGGCTATTGCTTTGTGCAGGCAGGCTTACGCATTGTGTTACGCAGGTCATAATTTGACAGGTGTTTGAATGCAGGTGTACAGCATGTACATAGTCGCTGCATGCTCATAGAGTAACAGGCGGCTCCAGCAAACTGCTCATTACACTGTATAGGCCAGAGAGCGAGTGTGAATGAGCCCCTACATTTTTAAATACATTTTTACAATATTTTCCAATTATTTTTGTACAATTTTTAAAAAAGGATTTTTTTTTTACGACATTTAACCACTTCAGCCTCGGAAGAATTTACCCCCTTCCTGACCAGAGCACTTTTTGCAATTCGGCACTACCGTCACTTTAACTGACAATTGTGCGGTCGTGCGACGTTGTACCCAAACAAAATTGACGTCCTTTTTTTCCCACAAATAGAGCTTTCTTTTGGTGGTATTTGATCGCCTCTGTGGTTTTTATTTTTTGCGCTATAAACAAAAAAAGAGCATCAATTTTGAAAAAAACGCATTATTTTTTACTATTTGCTATAATAAATGTCCCCAAAAATGTATAAAAAAAAATTTTCTTCCTCAGTTTAGGCCGATATGTATTCTTCTACATATTTTTGGTAAAAAAAAAATCGCCATAATCGTATATTGATTGGTTTGTGCAAAAGTTTTAGCGTCTACAAAATAGGGGATAGATTTATAGCATTTTTATTTTTAATTTTTTTTTACTAGTAATGGATCTGTGATTTTTATCGTGACTGCGACATTATGGTGGACACATCAGACAATTTTGACACATTTTTGGAACCATTGGCATTAATACAACGATCAGTGCGATTAAAAATGCATAGATTACTGTAAAAATGTCACTGGCGGTGAAGGGGTTAACACTAGGGGGCGGTGAAGGGGTTAACTGTGTTTCCTGGGAGGTGATTCTAACTTAAGGGGAGGGACTAACTACAGGAAGTGACAGATCATGGTTCCTAGCTAATAGGAACACACAATCTGTCACTCCTGTCAGAACAGAACAGGGAAGTGTGTATTTATACACACTCGTCCCTGTTCTGTGTTTCCTGGTCATGATCGCTCGTGGCCGGTGGTCATCGTGACCATTGGCCACGAGCATCAGCACCCCCACGATGCAGTGGGCGCGCGCCCGTGCCTGCTATCTGGACCCCGCGAGATCACGTACGGTAACGTGATTTCGCGCAGGGGAGCCAGCCTGCCACAGTAAAACTGCGGCGGCTGGTCCGGAAGTGGTTAAAAAATATTTTTTACAATTTATTTTTTACATTTTTAAATAGTTGTTTTTTTACATCTTTTCTACTCTGTTGAGGGGGAACTTTGGTGAGATATCAGGGATCTAAACAGACCCCTGACATCTCACCTTTGAGACAGAGAACGAAATTGAGGACACATTCTTCAATTCCATCCTCTGTAGCCTTAGCTGCACTGCAGATGAACAAACTGGAGACAGAGGCTTCTGTTCATTCATAAACTGAAGCATAGTGAACACAATTTACGATGCTTTACTCAGTTATCAATGGACACAGGAGTGATCAGTACCGATCACACACCATGCCCATTCATTCATTAACCACTTGCTTACTGGGCACTTAAACCCCCCTCCTGTGCAGACCGGTTTTAGCGCTGTCGCACTTTGGATGACAATTGTGCGGTCATACAACACTGTACCCAAATGAAATTTTTATCATTTTTTTCCTACAAATAGAGCTTTCTTTTGATGGTATTTGATCACCTGTGCGGTTTTTAGTTTTTGTAAAAAAAAATGAAAAAGACAGAATTTAAAAAAAAAAAAAAAATTTTATATTTTGTTATAAAATTTTGCAAACAGGTAAATTTTCTCCTTCATTGATGTACGCTGATGAGGCGGCACTGATGGGCACCGATAGGTGGCAGTGATGGGCACTGATGTGTGGCGGTGATGGGCACTGATGGGTGGCGGTGATGGGCACTGATTGGGCACTGATTGATGGCAGCACTGCTAGGTGGCACTGATTGGCACCACTGGTGGGCATTGATAGGTGGCACTTGTGGGCATTGATAGGTGGCACTTGTGGGCATTGACATGTGGCACTTGTGGGCACTGTGGGCACTGGCAGGTGGCAATGACAGATGGCACCTGTTGGCACAGATGAGGCATATGTGCCTCCTTCCTCTTCGGGACCGATGTCCCTTTAACATAAACCCGTGATCGGCTTGTTTTTCCTCCTCACGCTGTCAGCGTGAGGAGAAAACGAAACCGATCACCGAGGTTTTGTTTACATCATGTGATCAGCTGTCATTGGCTGACAGCTGATCACATGGTAAGGGGCCGGGACCGGCCCCTTACTCGGATCTGTGATCATCCGAGTCTCCATGACTCGGTGATCACAGCGCGCACACCGCGCGCCCTGCAGGGTGCGCGCGGTGCGCGTGCACAGGGAAGGACGTCCCATGACGGCCTCCCGGAAATTGAGGTCCACGCTGTAGCCGTCATTCGGCTATGGCCCGGACCTCAAGTGGTTAAAGGAAGTGGGTGGTTAATGACATGTTTACCGGACCCTCCCACCGCTCTCCATCCTGACAGATGCTCCTGTGTACCAGAGCTGCGGGGGGACCTGGGCACAAGGGGGGGGGGGGGGACGACACACAGGAGGGAATCCAGGACAGGGAGGGGGATCGGTAATTGGGATTCCCTGATGAAAATACAAGGCTACTGAAGCACTTACCCCAACTCTCCTTAATTGTGACAGCCAATGGTTAGAATCCTGTATTGCAATCAAAACATAACGCCTCTTATTCTATATACAGTGCCTTGGAAAAGTATTCACACCCCTTGAAATTTTCTACATTTTGTCATGTTACAATCAAAAATATAAATGTATTTTATTGTAATTCTATGTGATAGACCAACACAAAATGGCAAATAATTGTAAAGTGGAAAGAAAATGATAAATGGTTTTCAAAATTTTTTTACAAATAAATATCTGAAAAGTGTGGTGTGAATTTGTATGCAGCCCCCCTAAATCAATACTTTGTGGAACCACCTTTCACAGCAATTATAGCTGCAAGTGTTTTTGGGGATGTCTCTACCAGCTTTGCACATTTAGAGAGGGACATTTTTGCCCATTCTTCTTAAAATAGCTCAAGCTCTGTCAGATTGGATGGAGAGCGTCTGTGAACAGCAATTTTTAAGTCTTGCCACAGATTCTAAATTGGATTTAGGTCTGGACTTGGGCTGGGCCATTCTAATACAGCAATATGCTTTGATCTAAACCATTCCATTGTAGCTCTGGCTGTATGTTTAGGGTCGTTGTCCTGCTGGAAGGTGAACCTCTGCCCCGGTCTCAGGTCTTTAGCAGACTCTAACAGGTTTTCTCCTAAGATTGCCCTGTAATTGGCTCCATCTTCCCATCAACTCTGAACAGCTTCCCTGTCTCTGCTGAAGAAAGGCATCCCCACAACATGAGGCTGCCGCCACCATGTTTCACGGTGGGGATGGTGTGTTCTGGGTGATGTGCAGTGTTAGTTTTCGGGCCACACATAGCATTTTCCTTTTAGGCCAAACAAGTTCAATTTTGGTCTCATGTCACCGGAGCACCTTCTTCCACATGTTTGCTGTGTCCCCCACATGGCTTCTCGCAAACTGCAAAGGGGACTTCTTCTGGCTTTTTTTCAACAATGGCTTTCTTCTTGCCACTCTTCCATAAAGCCCAGATTTGTGGAGTGCACGACTAATAGTTGTCCTGTGGACAGATTCTCCCACCTGAGCTGTGGATCTCTGCAGCTCCTCCAGAGTTACCATGGGCCTCTTGGCTGCTTCTCTGATTAATGCTCTCCTTGCCCAGCCTGTCAGTTGAGGTGGACAGCCATGTCTTGGTAGGTTTGCAGTTGTGCCGTACTCTTTCCATTTTCAGATGATGGATTGAATAGTGCTCCATGAGATGTTCAAAGCTTGGGATATTTATTATAACCTAACTCTGCTTTAAAATTCTCCACAACTTTATCTCTGTCTGCTGTGTTCCTTGGCCTTCATGATGCTGTTTGTTCACTAAGGTTCTCTAACAAACATCTGAGGGCTTCACAGAACAGCTGTATTTATACTGAGATTAAATTATACACAGGTGGACTCTATTTACTATTTAGGTGACGTCTGAAGGCAATTAGTTCCACTAGATTTTATTTAGGGGTATCAGAGTAAAGGGGGCTGAATACAAATGCACACCACACTTTTCAGATATTTATTTGTAAAAAAAATTGAAAACCATTTATCATTTTCCTTCCACTTCACAATTATGTGCCACTTTATGTTGGTCTATCACATAAAATCCCAATAAAAAACATTTACGTTTTTGGTTGTAACGTGACAAAATGTGGAATATTTCAAGGGGTATGAATACTTTTTCAAGGCACTGTAGCTAATGCTACTATAGTGCATTACAGCACACACACAGCAGCCGCATTGTTTAGTGATGGAAATAGCTTGTTTGGGCCAGCGCCAAGATCTACATCAATCTACATTCCTGCATCAAAAATGTAATTCTGCCAAATCCTTACATGTATAAAAAAAAAAATCAGTTTTGTGATTGTCTGGAAATATACTGATGGCTGCTTTGTGCTAATTACTGAAAGAGAACATGAAGCTCAACCACTGTAGAGTGGAAGACCACTTCTGGCTACCCGTGCCTGGTACTCACCAGTCTATTGGACTTTGATATTTACCTTCCTAGTGCGTCAAAGCCACAAAGATAGCTGTGCGTAGGGCCTCTGTTTATAGAATAGGTGGCCGATATATCAAATTAGAAAACTTGATAATTTTGAAGGTGTGACATGTTTATATAAGATTATGCAATCTATAGAATGATATGAATGCAGACAGTCCTAGGTTTCTTGCCATTTATTTCTAGATCCTTTTTTTTACTAAGATTTATCCTAATACAAACTAATTTCCATTTGCTCACCTCTTCTATATCTGTAAATTGCAATATTGTTCCATCTTTGGAAACACACAGATGTGGAAATATATAATAGTCTGATCCTAAATGTCTGGTAAATGTATGCCACTGAACAAAATACGTTCAATTGTGTGTTTACCTTGACAATAAACTTTTATTTGCTCTTGTTTGGTCTGTTGAATATACCATACCAATTATCTGTTTGATAAGTGTAGCCAGTTGCTGGGCTACAGCAATATGGAGAAGGACGCATTGGGGTTGATTTACTAAAACTGGAGCATGCAAAATCTGGAGCAGCTGTGCGTGGTGGCCAATTAGCTTCTAACTTCAGCTTGTTCAATTAAAGTGGATGTAAACCCACTCCCATCTTTTTTTAAGTACTGCCATAGGGGTGATCTATAAGGATATACATGCCTCCTGCATGTATCCTTACCTTTCAAATGTCTCCCCTCTGTCTGTTTGCAGCCCCCAAAAACGCCGGATTCAGTGGGCAGGTCCGTTGTACGGCGCTCGGTGGGCGGAGTCATGACATCACCAGACTCCCCGCCCACCTCTACACTCGCGCCTGGCCGGAGTGAAAAGTGCGCGCACAGGGGAAGAGGAGCGTGCTCATGGCTCCTGTCACTGTCCAGTGACAGTCGGGGATGATCGGTGTGGTGGGAACGGCTGTGAGCACGGATCCCCCTGAGGAGGCAGAGAAGGAGAAGCAGCTGATCAAACGCCATGCAGAGAGATCGGGGCTCACGGCTGTCCCTCTGCTGCACTGATCACCCCCGACTGTCCCTTGTGTCCTCCTCCTCCAGCGTCTGATGTGTTCTCTCCAGCACCACCACCCCTTCTTCTCTGGCCCCCCTCCTGTCCTTATCCACCCGCTGTGTTTTCCTCCTCCACCCCTCTCATCCCCCGCAGCCGACTCCCCTCCATTCCAGCGGGCTCTGTCAGGATGGAGAGCGGAGGAAAGGACGGAAATGTAATTCACAAGGGGGGGTTGCTGCTGGACACAGCTTTATACAGTATAATATATATATATATATATATATATATATATATATATATATATATATATATATATATATATATATATAATATAGCTGTGTCCAGCAGCAACCCCCCCCCATCAGACCAGTGGAATGTCTGCAGCCAGGGCTGAGATTATGTGGAACAGCCACAAGGAGTGGGAGGGGATTATAAAATACTGCCTGTGTCTTACTTAGGCTGGTGCACGAGATATGTAAATTACCTGTCACTCACAGCAAGGGGGTGTATTTGACAAAGTTTTCCTCATTTTGTCAAGAATTTTCTCACTGAACAATAAAAGAGGATTGCTCAGAGATGGATTAACTCTGTGTGGAAAGACTGGGCTCAAATGATAGGAAATCTTATACTCTACAATATGACATTAAATTAATTTTTTTTTTTTTTTCGGGTTTACATCCACTTTAAGCTTTGACAAAAAAAAACCTGGAAGCTGATTGGTTTTTATGCATAGCTGCAGATTTTGCACTCTCCAGTTTTAGTAACCCCCATAGCCTCTTATTCTTCTCTCCCTCTACTCAGATACTGGTGTTATGCTACACCATTCCCCTCTGGCCAGCAGGGAGAGAGCCAAAGCCAAGCAAGCCCATAGACATCTGTGCTGTGTGCTGAGAATCCTGGAAGTTGGCAGCCATATAATGCATACCTCCCAATATTTTGAGATGGGAATGAGGGACACCTACTAACAAACCTATGTAGGCATAGGACACTCCCCCTGCCACACCCCCTGAAAGGAGAAATAACAAAAAAAAGGTTAATTAAATCCACAAGGACTTTTTTGTTTACAACAACTATTCCTTTATATTAGCTTTTAAAATGTACAAATGCTGCAATTTAGAAATTGGATGAAAGGTTTAGCACTGGGAAACACTTTTTGAAAGTTAAATATGAGACAAAATGAGGGACAAATGAGGGAGAAGAGGGACATTGCTTCAAATCAGGGACAGTCCCCCGCAATCAGGGACAGTTGGGAGCTATGTATAATGGGAGGAGTGGACTCCTTACAATACAAATCCCAATATGCACCGTGCAGTAGGAGGAGGGGAGGATTTTATATTAAACTGCCTGGGAAAGTTCCTCCTCCTGGAACAGAGGGAGTCAGAGAAAGAGAGAAGCACCTCTGTCTGGATATTCGACTGCCAGCGAAAGACTATACCAGCGGATATCCGAGCCTGAGAACACCTGAGGCAGCACTGCCCACATAACAGCATCTGCACCACTGCAGCAGGGAAACTCAAGCATCCACCCACCCTCTGCTACCCACTGCTGTTCATTGAAAGCTTTTGGGGAGAGACTGAGGGAGCCCTCCTTCCAGATGCGTAGCTTGAAGCTTGTGGGCCCCGATGCAAAAGTTGACTTGCCCCCCCCCCCCCCCCACTACTTCCAACGTGCGTGCAATTACATCCACCGCATGCCAAGATACTCAAAGTGGCTTAAAGCCCGATACACACTATCAGATTTTCTGCTGAGTTTTTCCTTCAGTATTACCAAAACCATGTAGTGCAAGGGCCTGCCTGATTGCATACACATTGAAACTTCTAAAGTTTGACCTCATATTATATGGTTTTGGTAAATCTGAAGGAAAAACTCAGCAGAAAATCTGATAGTGTGTATGGGGCTTAAGAGTTTTGAGTTCACAGAGTGGGGTAAGTAGACATCCCTGGGTGGGCGGGTACAGAGAATCCCAACTGGTGACTAGGAGACACTGAGCAGTGTCATACCTCATAAGTGACATCGGTCCCATCGTGGCTACAGGGCGGCACTCTCCATCTCTTGCCTTGCTGAGCTTGGTTACCATTCCATGTTGCCAGCACACAGCACAGACACTTCCCCATCCTGGGCTGTTCTCACCTCATGCTCCTCTCCATTCAGGAACTGGCTCACGGCTTCTCCCCAGCCAATGGGAACGGAGAGGTGTGGACTGTGAAAGGCAAAGTAGAAGCCCAGTACTGGAGCGTGGCTGTGGGGCCCTAGAGCAGATCGAAGCTGGATTTTGTGGAGATTATGATAATATGACAGGGAGGCTGCAGGGGCCCCCTGGAGCTAGGGGCGGGGTTGCGATTGTGACTCCTGCAACCCCTCATGCTACACCCATGCCTCCTTCCACAGTGAGAGGTCACCGCAGCATCCCAGGGAATGGTGAGAGGGCTATTCCAGCATTGCTGACACTGCTAGCAGGGACTGAGCCATTTAGAGCAAGATACCAAGTGTACCCAATCAATAACCGCACTTATTCCAAACCTAGGCTGCACCTATACTGAACCTTTACCACATCTGAATCATATCTACCTTGCACCTGTGCCGTCACTATACTGTACCTATACTGCATGCAGGTTAACTGGGGCTGTCATCCACCTCAATACCTGGCCAATTCTAAAACTTCTCACATACATGTAAAAATCTACTTATTTTTGCTAGAAAATTACTTAGAATCTTAAAGCATTATATATTTTTTACGCAAAGGCCAAAAGGAATAAAATGGTGGGTGTTGCATTTTTTTTAAGTCACACTGTATTTTCGCAGCGGCTTTTTTAAACGGAATGTTTTTGGAAAAAATACACATTTATGAATTTAATTTTTTTTTTTTTATTAAGTTTTACAATTACAACAATATCACAATAGCCTGACATCAGACCTCTCACAAGACATAGTACACAAACAACCTCAGCACTGGGCTTTCAGTATAACCTAAAGGCTGAACATGAACATGTTCTCAGCAAGTTTCACTGCAGTAATACATTAAATGCAATTCTTTGCATTTAAAACATATACTAGCTCCACAGATCTATTACAAACCACAGGACAACCAAATGAAATCAACAGTCAGCATTTAATAGTAAATATATAGACCCAAAGCACACCTTCATATAAGTGCGATATACACCCCCCTGAGAGTTATGCCACATTTGTTTAATCAGACACTGTAGATGAATTGTTTATCCAACCACTGCATACTTTGTCATATTTGGTAGGTATTCCCCTGCTAGTGTACGTGGCCTTATACAAGGGGAGGGCTTTGTTACATTAATGAATTTTAGTGAACACAAAAACAGTATAATACTACTTTTTCAGTAAAATATAAAAGATGATGTTACACCGAGTAAATAGATACCAAACATGTCACATTTTAAAACTGCGCACGCTCATGGAATGGCGACACACTACAGTACTTTAAATTACCCATAGGTGATGCTTTAAAAGCCTTGGTTGGTTACCAGTTTAGATTTACACAGTGTTTAAAAAAAATAAAAATTTGATCAATTTTATTGCTGTCAAAAGGAATGTAAACATCCCTTTTGATAGCAATGACAGGTACTCTTTATGGAGAGATGGTGGATCTATTAGCTATGCGGCCAGTAAACAAAGAGCGTGAACAGTCAGTAAATAAAGTGTCAGAACGGGAAGTGACTACATAGTCGTCCCTTCCCGGTTCTGACGTCACACCCGGTTCTGACATCCTTCTCACTGTGAGGCCGGACCTGGATGTGGCTGGTTGCATCATTATCAGGCTTCCCAGATTGCTTGGGAGAGCCTGGTAATGGCGACAGCGGGACCCCCTTCCACCACCTGTAAAAGTATTCCAACAGCTGCCCAGCCGCTCGGAGATACTTTTACATGAAAGAGAATCACGGCCCTAAAAATGACACTGAGATCTTGGTTGTTGCTACAACATGATTTCGGTACAACTACTTCCCTTCCATATACATATATATATATACTGTGGCCGGTAGGGAAGCAGCTATACTGCATGTAGGTTAACTGGGGCTGTCGTTAAATGCAAAGACTCTCTTACCAAGGGCTCCAATTATAGCCGACAGAAGAACATCTCAAAGGACTGGCCCTCATTGTTCCCCTGCCCCCTCCACTACCATTCTCATTTTATTTTAGACAGTGCATGCCCAATGGTCTAGGACTAGCACTGCCGCCATAAATGTGCTCTGGCAGTATAGTTCCAGCAATCAGTAGATCAAACTTTACTACTGCTCATTGTGCACTAGAGGTGGCCCTGCCACCGCTTATGCTAATCTGGACACCAAATGTCATCTTATGCCTAGTATTTACTGTTAATTATGTTGTATGTTAAATTGTGTTATTACCATTGTTAATCTATTTTATGCTTGCCTAGTTACCAACCATACTGGGTGACAATATATTAAGTTTGCCTTTACTACCTTGTTTGATGAAACAATGAAAAAGGGCGCCAGGTCAGTATGAGCAAAAGTAGAATGCAATTTATTCAGTAACACTGATATATCACAGTGCTGATATATTTGAGCACTGATAAATTTGATATAGCACTACAGGCATACCCCACTTTTAAGTACGCAATGGGGTTTATTTACTAAAGCTGGAAAGTGCAAAATCAGGCTCACTTCTGCATAGAAACCAATGAGTTTCTAACCCCAGCTTGTTCAATTAAGCTCTGGTAATAAAACATGGAAGCTCATTGGTTTCTATGCAGAAGTGAGCCTGATTTTGCACTTTCCAGCTTTACCACATTGTGTACTTAAAAGTGGGGTATGCCTGTACTATGGCCCCTATCAGACGGAGAGGACTCCATCAAGCAGATCTGCCTGCTCAGCGGGGAATCTGTCCAACTGATCCCTGCTCAGCAGGCGGATGACAGGTCCGTGTCATGGACATGGACACAGCCCACTCTTCTCTATGGGGTAGTTGGATGGAAGCGGATTGCCTTTCCGTTTCCACCCATCATCTGATCTACTAAGCAGATGGGGAACAAATCCCCATCCATCTGTTTTTGGTGGCCTAGATTGGATGCCGGTGGGTGTCAGCTGACACATGTAGAGAGCTATGGATGGTCCAATCAGGTCCGCCTGAAAAACTGACAGGCGGACCCAATCAGTCTATCAGCGTGAAAGGGGCCTGTTGGGAACTAAGTATTACTTTCAGTGATTTCCTGTGATATTGTAACTTTGTACACTCAACTTGGTGTGTCAGAGAGGCTGAGGTTCTTGAAAATGTCACGGCAAGGACCAATTTTATCCAGTGGCTCCTACAGGGGTAGCGTTACACGAATGAAACAAATGCCCTTTGATCCTGGCAGAAACCTTGTGGGCTGATAACTTCCCATGCTCACTGCCTCTAATATTGTCCCACGCTATCTCTGTGGACTCCATGTTATGGTGTGTAAACTAGGTCAAAGTGTGTTATTAGCTGGATCACCAACTGACAAAAAGGGAGAAAAAACCCTGACAGAAAGAGTCAGTGCAGTTACTGTACCTTGCCAAAAAAATGTCAAGATGCAATATATTACATTTTTGTTCTTGGGGTTGGATACAATTAAGGGTTAATGCTTCTAAGATATACTGGAACTTGTAGTTCCTCAAAACCTTAAATATCGTCTGCATATTTGTACTGCCTTTTTCCAGAACAGTAATGTGCCTTATTGTACATATGGATACTTGGGATTATTACTGCATGTCTCACCTGGTCCCTATAAATTATTTCCACCCACTCACCCAGTTAGCTCCATCCACATACTATACATCCCATGTGTCAAACTCGGGGCCCATGGGCTGAACCCTGCACACTGTGCATGCAATAAATGCGTTGGGACGGGCTCTGCTGACGCCACTGCGTCATATCCTATTTTATAACAAGCTCTTTATCTCCACAAATGTGAGTCTTCCTTTTATACAATAAATACTCTTTCTTTTTAAAATGGAACTGCACTATTTGCCCCTTTTCTTTCTTTCAACATAACCATACCATAAGGGAGAAATGATTAATCTGGCTCCCCCTTTATAAAAAACCCCATTGCGGGCTACCCGTTTGGAGCGTCATTGAGAGGGATCACTGGAGTTTATCCCCAGACTGGAGGTCGTGTTTGCCGAGGCTGTTATCCTCTGGTGTATCACACCACAAGTTTGATTGACTCATTAGGCGTACGCCTGTTTGAGTTCAATCATTTTGGTAAGCCCTTTACTTATTGGTGGTGGGCCATCTATCAGCAATTTCTTTGCACCACCTTCACTTCAAGTCACAATGATGTTTTGCTTATTCCTTGATGGACTTTGAATCACTTTCGGACATTTACTTCACCGTTATACTGTTCACTTGTTTTATTGGTTTCATTTGATCGTCTTACTCATTAGAGTTACAGTATTTCACAAAAGTGAGTACACCCCTAACATTTTTGTAAATATTTTATTATATCTTTTCATGTAACAACACTGAAAAAATGAAATTTTGCTAAAATGTAAAGTAGTGAGTGTACAGCTTGTATAACAGTGCACATTTGCTGCCCCCTAAAAATAACTCAACACACAGCCATTAATGTCTAACCCACTGGCAACAAAAGTGAGTACACCCCCTTAGTGAAAATGTCCAAATTGGGCCTAATTAGCCATTTTCCCTCCCCGGTGTCATGTGACTCATTAGTGTTACAAGGTCTCAGGTGTGAATGGGGAGCAGGTGTGTTAAATTTGGTGTTTTTGCTCTCACTCTCTCATACTGGTCAGTGGAAGTTCAACATGGCCTCTTAGCAAAGAACTCTCTGGGGATGTGAAAAAAAGAATTGTTGCTCTACATAAAGATGGCCTAGGCTATAAGAAGATTCCCAAGACCCTGAAACTGAGCTGCAGCACAGTGGCCAAGACCGTACAGCGGTTTAACAGGACAGGTTCCACTTAGAACAGACCTTGCCATGGTCGACCAAAGAAGTTGAGTGCACGTGCTCAGCGTCATATCCAGAGGTTGTCTTTGGGAAATAGACGTATGAGTGCTGCCAGCATTGCTGCAGAGGTTGAAGGGGTGGGGGGTCAGCCTGTCAGTGCTCAGACTATACGCTGCACACTGCATCAAATTGGTCTGCATTGTTGTCGTCCCAGAAGGAAGCCTCTTTTAAAGATGATGCACAAGAAAGTCTGCAAAATATTGACACTTTGGACCAAATTTGGACATTTTCACTTATGGGTGTACTCACTTTTGTTGTCAGCTGCTTAGAGTTAGAATTATTTTGAAGGGACAGCACTTATTTTGAAGGGACTCTGTTATACAAGCTGTGCACTCACTACTTTGTACATTGTAGCAAAGTGTGATTTCTTCAGTGTTGTCACATGAAAAGATATAATAAACTATTAACAAAAATGTGAGGGGTGTACTCACTTTTGTGAGATACTGTATGTCATTTAGACATCACATTGAGTGAAAAATGTAATTTTAAAGCGGTTGTATACCCGCACAGATTATTATTTTTTTTAAAACAAAAAAATCTGCAAGGCAAAGGCATAATGAGCTAGTATGCAGCGCATACTAGCTCATTATGAAATACTCACCTTAGAACAAGGCCTCGACATCTGATCCTGGTCCACACCGAGGGAGCTGACATGTTCCCTCTGTGTTTCTTATGGGTATCACGGCTTCGGTCATTCACAGCGCCGAAGCTGCCGAAGCCGCCATTCACAGCATTACGTCACACCCGTGCATGCGCACGGGAGTGTTCTTTCCGGCAAGGTCCGGCAGCATCTGCTCCCGGACCTTGCTAAGTTGTTAAGTTGTTAAGTTGTTGATTAGTAAGCTGCACTTTTTTTTTTGTTGTGGTGTGGGAACACATAACATTGCTTAGCGGCAGGTCTTTTACTGACACTTTTTTATTTTACCTCCAGTAGTTTATTGTAAATAGTAGTGTGGTGATTACCTATTATACTAAATATTGGCATGTGGCCATCAACAGATTTCAGTTGTGCCCCACCAGGCCGACCCCCCATGGACAATGTGCCTGGCTGCTGATTTCATTTCCCCATCCCTGCACTTAGTGCACTGATTGGCAGCACTGATAGGAACTGATTGGCAGAACTAATTGGCAGCACTTAAAGGCACTGATTAGTGGCATTGGTTGGCACTGATAGGCAGCAGTGATAGGCACTGATAGACAACACTGATTGGCAGCACTGATGGGCACAGATAGGCAGCACTGATAGGCAGCGCTGATGGACACTGACAGGTAGCACTGATTGGCACTGACAGATGACATTGGTTGGCACTGATAGGTGGCACTGATTGGCACTGATAGGTGGCACTGATATGTGGCTTTGGTTGGCACTGATTGGCACTGACAGGTGGCACTGATAGTTGGCATTGGTTGGCACTGTTAGATTGCATTGGTTGGCACTGATTGGCACTGATAGGCGGCACTGATTGGCACTGATAGATTGCATTGGTTGACACTGATTGGTAGCACTGATTGGCACTGACAGGTAGCACTAATTGGTACTGACAGATGGCATTGGTTGGCACTGATAGGTGGCACTGATATGTGGCTTTGGTTGGCACGGATTGGCACTGACAGGTGGCACGGATAGGTGGCATTGGTTGGCACTGATTGGCAGCGACAGGTGGCACTGATTGGGTGCATTGATTGGCACTGACAGGTGGCACTGATAGGTGGAATTGATTGGCACTGACAGGTGGCACTGGTTGGCACTGATAAGTGGCATTGGTTGGCACTAATATGTGGCATTGGTTGGCACTGATTGGCACTGACAGGTGGCACTGATAGGTGGCATTGGTTGGCACTGATTTGCACTTACAGGTGGCACTGGCACTGATAGGTGGCATTGGTTTGCATTGATTGGCACTGACAGGTTGCACTTATTGGCACTGATATGTGGCATTGATTGGCACTGACAGGTGGCACTAATAGGTGGCATTGGTTGGCACTAATTGGCACTGACAGGTGGCACTGATTGGCACTGATAGGTGGCATTGGTTTGCACTGATTGGCACTGATATGTGGCATTGATTGGCACTGACAGGTGACACTGATAGGTGGCATTGGTTGGCACTAATTGGCACTGATAGGTGTCATTGGTTGGCACTGATAGGTGGAATTGGTTGGCATTGATTGGCACTGACAGGTGGCATTGATTGGCACTGATAGAGGAGAAGGGGAGTTTCACATTGAGCAGATCGCCAGGCTGATAAAAGCCACTAAGTGCGTTAAACTGTCATGTAATGTCACTGCTTGCAGAGACTAGCTATCAAAACTCGGCGGTGATGTCGAGGGTGGGCTGGACCAAACAGCTATCATACAGCAGCCAATGGGATAGGGGCTGTGGCTCCGCCCCGTTTCTATTAGCTATCAAACACCAGCCAATGATTGGGCTGCTTAAGAAAGGGGCGGAGCCACATACACGGAGTGGCTCACTGCGACATCACCGCAGAGTTTTGACAGCTAGTCTCTGCAAGCAGTGACATTACATGATAGTTACAATGATAGTTTTACATAATAGCTGGCATGCAGCTACACTAACAGGGGGTGATTAGGGTGTGCCCAGGCACATCCAGCACACCCCATGTCAGGCAGACCCTTGTTCTATTCAGTATAATCGATAGCAGGTTTAAAGGCGATTGCATAATCAGATTGTATAGTGCATGGCCACCAGAAACAGTTTTTGCTCCTTTATTATAAGAGTCCGTTATCCAATCACAGATTGTTTATGCATTTTGAATAACTGCAAATATGTCATTTTGCAGCTTGCCTGTACTGTATATCATACTGCAAGCCGTGTGTGTTCTAGTGCCCACATCTGGAGACTGAAATACTATCTGTGACCAGCAGGTGGCCTCCTAAGTGTGTCCACTTGATTACCAGATGCTCCGTAAAGGGCAAGGTTATGGTGTGCCTCGCAAACGTATGTTTTTATTTATACAGAACCAATCTGTGCAATATTTTACAGACACAATGTACAGATATAGTACACAGAAAGAGGGTACACATTAGGAGAATGGCATTGGCCGAAAACAAACATTGAGAAAAACAAACACGGCGATTTCAAGAAATACTTCACATGCAATGCGAACATCATTTTCATACAAGACCCAGCAGATCCTGTTTGTTATTTGAATATGGAATGGTGTGCCTTACACGGCTGGCTTATGAGAGTGAAAGGTCACTCCGGATTTACTGCTTACTGATCTCTGCGAGCCACTCCTAGTGTTTTGTAGCTCTGTCCACGCATTTGTTTTCACTTTGTAAAGTGATAACCTTTACCAGAAAGATGCTCAATTATCAAACAGTCAGAAGGAAGGCCTGTCTTGGACAGTTAGGCCACTTTCACACTGAGGAGCTTTACAGGCGCTATAGTGCTAATTATAACGACTGCAAAGTGCCTGTAGAGCGCCTCTCCTGTCACTCCAGTGTGAAAGCTCAGAGGGCTTTCACACTGGAGCGGTGCGCTTGCGGGACATTAAAAAAAGTCCTGCAAGCAGCATCTTTGAGGCGCTTTAGGAGCAGTGTATACACCGCTCCTAAAGCGTCCCTGCCCATTGGAATCAATGGGCAGCACCACCAAAGCGCCTGCAAAGCGCTCCGGCAGTGGCACTTTGCGGGCGCTTTTAACCCTTTTTTGGCAGCTAGCGGGGCTTAAAAGCGGCCCGAAAGCAGGCGAAAAGCCGGCGAAATAAATCGTCCTCATATGACTTTATTCCAAGGTTGCCAAACCAGCTGCTGATGAGACTTGTGCTTGTAATCACACCGGAAGAAATGCCATTAAAGGTCCAGTTCACTTCTAGTTTATTTATCTTGTTTTCAAACTCATACCCTGACGAAGGGAGTTGTATCTGGACCGTTTAGCAGCAGTGTGGCGGTTCATTTCCATTTTTGTTATGTTACACTGCAAGCCAAGGTAACCATGGAGATGCATTGGGTGTAGAGGACCCCTGCCCAGGAACCAGATCACCTACATGAACATCAGGTACGATTGCAACACCAAAAAGATAACCTTACAGGTCCAGCACTATATTTTCATTTTCCTTAACCGCTACAATACTGGGCGTTTTTACCCCATTCCTGCCCAGGCCAATTTTCAGCGCAGTTGCTTTATTTTGGTGGTATTTAATCACCGCTGGGTTTTTATCCTTTGTTAAAAAAAATAAAAATGTTTTTCTTAGTTTCTCCTTTACTGATGCTGCTGATGAGGCTGCACTGATGGGCACTGATGAGGTGGCACTGATGGGGCACTAATATGCAGCACTGATGGGCACTGATATGCAGCACTGATGAGCACTGATATGCAGCACTGATAAGCACTGATATGCAGCACTGATAGGTGGCCCTGATGGGCACTGATAGGCGGCACTTATTGCCAATGATAGGCAGTACTGATGGGCATTACTGATGGGCACAAATTGACATCACTGATGGGCACAGATTGGCATTACTGATGGGCATACGTTGGCATCACCGATGGGCACTGACTGGCATCACTGCTGGGCACTGTTGAGGTTGCACTGATAATCAGGGCACTGATGATCAGCGCCCTGATCATCTCCTGTCAGAAGATGCCACTGATCAGCTCTTCTCTCCTCACACTCTGTCAGTGTGAGGTGAGGAGAGCCAATAAATAGCATTTCCCTGTTTACATGTGATCAGCTGTTATTGGACACAGCCGATCACATGGGTAAAGAGCTGCGTCATTGGCTCTTTACCGAGATTGGGGTTGCGCTGTGTCCCAGGGACATAGCACACCCACGATTGCCGTGTTCAGGGCCATCTTTAAGGCAGGGCAAAAGGGGCAGCTGCCCTGGATCCTGTCATTGTTGTTTGGCCCAAAGCAGCTGCCTCATACTTGCCAACTATCCCAGTTAAAATTCCCTTGTCCTTTGAAGTTTTAGTCCCGTGCTGAGTCCTGATATCTCAGTGTGAAGTGCTGGTACTAATGCTGCCCAGCTCTGCCCTATTGTTGTGTACATTGTATTGTTGTGTACAGATGACTCACCTGCAGACCCGTGTTTTCATGTAAATAACCAACATTCAAATGTAAATAGCGGCGGCATTTATATGCAAATAGCTGTGGCCGGCGACATTGATATGTAAATATAGGCAGCATTCATATGTATATCATGCCCCCCTGCAGTGAGAAGATGATGTGCTTTAACCTCTAGCAACCAATCAGTGAGCAGTATTACTGTACAGTAATCTCTAGCAACCAATTAGCAAGCAGAAATAATTTGCTGTAACCTCTAGCAACTAATCAGCTAGCCATAATGTGTGCTGTAACCTCTAGCAACCAGTCAGTAAGCAGTAATGGTATGCTGTAACCGCTGGCAACTAATCCCAATTGCTGCCTGATCTAATACAGTAAACTGATTTTAAGTCTAGCTGCTATTTATTGCATGTCTTAGAGCAGGTGGAGAGTGAAATTGCATGGGGGGGCAAGAAATTTTGTGCCCACCGTCCAATCAATATTAAAGACGGCCCTGGCGTGCAAGCAAATAATCAAGGAAGCAAAAGTCTGTCTCCCCTGGATTTTTTACCATCCAGGGTGTCTAATGTTTATATGCAGCACAGTGCATTATTGTCTTTGTGTCTTTGTGTTTCCATACAGACAGATACACATACAGTATCCCTATTTACATAAAGGGGTTCTAAAACCTCAAGGTTTTTTACCTTAATGCACTCTATGCATTAAGGTAAAAAACCTTCTGTGTCACAGACCCCCCCCCCCCCCCCCCCCCCCCCCCCCTTTATATTTACATGAGCCCCATCACGATCCAGCGCTGTGCATGGGAACTGAAGCTCTCCTGGCTTTGTCCCGCCTCCCTGGGCAGATTGAAAGCAGTGGGATCCCTTGGCTTCCACTCCTGTCAATCAACTCCAGTGATGAGGGAGCGAGGGGCTTGGCCGACACTTGCTGTCTGTGTCAATGGACGCAGCAGCGGGTCTCAGGAGCGAGCCTGCACAACTGCCCCATGGGAATCAGGTTTCTATTGGGGGCACCAGCAAGAGAGTAGACAATTCTATTGCACTGAACAGGTAAGTATAGACATGTTTGTTATTTAAATTAAAAAATCCTTTACAACAACCACTTTAATATACAAACATGAGACTATAAGTTTTTTCAGCACTGTATAACGGGAGGGGGTCTAATC
Organism: Lithobates septentrionalis; assembly: GCA_037952835.1. Taxonomy (NCBI): domain Eukaryota; kingdom Metazoa; phylum Chordata; class Amphibia; order Anura; family Ranidae; genus Lithobates; species Lithobates septentrionalis. Next base: position 720,715 of record JBBDGP010000426.1, on the reverse strand, counting down.
CTGGGAGAAGGTATGAAGAACATCCTCTGTTCTAACTCTATGACAATTGTCTTGGTCTTGTCCTTACACATTACATTTAGCAACCAGTGCAATTGACCTGCATAGCATTATTGCTGTCACTTAGCTACCCCATGTGCAGTAACAACAGGCAAAAGTCACTAGATTGTCTTAATGCATAGCAAGCACAGCCAGATTTTTGTATAGCCAATATAGGCCATAGCCTAGGTTGGCAAGGCTGCCAGGAAAGGCACACAGCCACCCACACTCATGTTGCTAAGGGTCGGTTCACACTGGGGCAACACGACTTCAGCGCTACTTTGTACCGCGACTTCAACGCGGCTTCAGCGCGACTTCAGCGCGACTTCAGCAAATTACAAGGCGACTTGAAGTCGCCTCCATGACAGGCGACTTCGCCTGTGGCCAATCACGGGGCAATCAGCTCTCTGGGAGGGAGGGGGGGAGGGAGGGGTTTTCCCTACAAAGTCGCTTGACTTTACAGAGAGATCCGACTTGGAGGCGACTTCCATTGATTTCTATGGTACAGGTCGCCTACCAAGTCGGATCCAAGTAGTACAGGGAGTACGCTCTGAAGTCGGAGCGACTTCAGTAGCGTCTATTAAGACGCTAGCGTTCACTCCCATCGAAACTATTTCTGGGGCGACTTGGGGCGACTTGAGGGCGTACAAGTCGGATCCCAAGTCGCCCCAGTGTGAACCGAGCCTAAGTCTGTACAACTAGAACCAAACTGTAAGCAAAATAGGATGACAGTTCTTCCTACTTAGTTAGATCTTTGTATACTGATGTAGAGGGCCAAAATGTCAGCTCCTCCACCACTAGGATCAAGGCCTGCCTTCTGCGGCTATTACTTCTAATCTTAGTAGGGACTGTGTCGACTGGCTTTTCTTCATTTTGAGCAGGTTCTTCATTCTTATACAAGTCCACAGGTATGCAAAACCTGTTTGAAGCAGGTCAGAAGGAGGTAAATTGCAGGTCAAATACACCAGTCAGTGAATTCCGAATAATCTTTGAAGCATCTCAAGCTAATGTTAAACTGATGCCATTGACACACATTTAAAGGCCGTCGATAAAGGCCCTTACTGTGATAGGTCAAGGAGAGCAGTAAGTATCTCCCACGGCTTCCAATACCATCTCTACGTAGATAAAACCCGACTCTATCTGTCTCCTCCTCACCTCACTTCTTCAGTCTCCTCTCGCATTACTAACTTACTAACTGACATATCAGCATGGATGTCAAACCACTTCCTTAAACTAAATCTCTCTTAAACCGAGCTAATAATATTCCCGCCACCCATGCACCCCTCCATGACTTTTCCATCAAGGTCAATAATGCAACCATCAATCACTCCCCTCACTTCAGGGTACTAGGTGTAATCCTAGACTCTGACCTTTCCTTTCAGCCCCAAATCCAATCGTTGTCAAAAGCTTGTAGACGTCACCTCCGTAATATCTCTACAATTTGCCCCTTTTTAACTAATGAAACCACCAACCTGCTCACTTACTCCCTTGTTATCTCTTGCCTTGACTATTGCAACTCTTTTCTCATAGGCCTACCTCTTCATAGGCTATCCCCTCTTAAGTCTATCATGAATGCTGCTGTCAAACTCATCTACCTTACCAATCACTCATTGTCTGCCACCCCTCTCCGCCAATCCTTACATTGGCTTCCGATCGCCCAATACTAAAAACAACATGCAAAGCCATTCACAACTCCCCCGAGCTACATCTCCAATCTTGTCTCCAAATATCACCCAAACCATCCTCTCCATTCCTCTCAAGACCTCCTGCTCTCAAGCTCTCTTGTCTCCTCCTACTATGCTCATCTCCAGGACTTCTCCAGAGCCTTTCCCATTCTCTGGAACTCTCTACCTCAATCTGTCTGGCTATCTCAGAAAACTCATCTCTTCAGGGGAGCCTATCATGCCTCCAACTAATATTTTATCACTTTCATCAGCTCATTCCCCACAGTTACAACCTTTTGTACTACTTGCCCCACCCTATTAGATTGTAAGCTCTTTTGAGCAGGACCCTATTAACCCCCTTGTATTTTATTGTATTGTAACTGTACTGTCTCCCTTTTATATTGTAAAGCACTGCGTAAACTGTTGGCGCTATATAAATCCTGTATAATAATAGTAATAATAAGTAAATCCGGCCCTGACTAAAAGAGGGGTTCCAATTATAGTCCAACTCATCTTTACACCCTATTCACGGTTGGACCCTGGTGATACCTACAACCAGTGGCGGCTGGTGTTTTTTTTTTTGGGGGGGGGGGCAAGCAAACAACCACAACCCCCCCGCCTGCTTGCTGCCTGCTGGTCGGTCCGGCTCTTACCCCATCTAGGTGATGGGCGGTGGGCTGTGGGCAGCGGCTCCTGTGTCTTCTGTCCTCTTAGGTGCTAGGCATCCAATAAGATTGCCTGTCCTTTCAGCCAATTGGGTGACGCGTCTAACGACCCATTTCCTGATTGGCCAGGAGGAGAATTAGTGTGAGAATAGCATATATTCATTCGCTATTCTCACACTCCGGCTCTAATCACATGCTTAAAAAAATGAACCCCCTATTTGGAATCCATGGTCCGGCGCCCTATATGTAGATCAGGGGGCTGGACACATGGATGGGGAGGCATCGGCCGCGCACCCCTAATGCACAGGTCGCCACTGCCTACAACTGAGTGGTATGGGGGCTGAGAGTCTATGGGGATGATTTACTAAAGGTAAATAGAGTACAAGTACAGTTGCTCCAGACCTTAGTAAATGAGCAGAAGCTTCCCCGACTTCCATCATCCAATCATGTGCAGGCAGAAATCCTGTTTTTTTAAATTTTCCTTGCATGTGATTGGGTATTCTTTGCAAAGTGAAACTTTACCTCATTTACTAAGCTCTGGAGCAACTGAACTTGCAGAGTGCAACTGCACGTTGCAAAGTGCACAGTCTATTTGCCTTTAGTAAATCAACCCCAAAGAGTTCACCTCCATGGGATTGCAGAGGCCATTAACAATCGCCCCCCCCCCACCCCCACCACCTTTTTTTTTACCCTTTTTTGTATTTATACAGGTGACATGGCTTCTTTAACCACTTGCTGCAAAATAACGTACCTGTACGTCATTCTGCTTCAAGTGGTTGAACTGAGTGTCTGCAGCTGCTATTTTTTAGTACAGTTGTTTGGGCCGACGGTTGGCTTTCTTGTGATCACAACCGATACGGTTAAGCAACCGCTCAATTGTTATCACAAGCAGTGGGAGTGGATGCCCCCCCGCCGCCTTTCCGCCGCTCCAACCGGGCTCTCCCGTCCCACCAAGAGGCTCAAGCGACCAGCCGGCATGTCCACCGACTGGCCGGAGACCTGTACAAAGCCGGAATCGTCTTCAATCAGGTCTCGGATCTAGTAACCCGAAAGTGACGTCATGACATCCCTTCCAGTTTACTGGAGCCTTAAAGTGTTTGTTAACCCATACATAAAAACACTGGCAGCCCCTCTATTATAGATTGACATAGCACACTGCATATGTCTTTTATAAAAACGAGGTATGTAAATACCCTTTCAGAGCAATCTTCAGGCCGGTCACGTGACTCACAGCGGATGTATAGCTTTGATACATGGCTTCTGCAGGCGTGGTCGAGATCTCCCTCTGACGTCAGCAGGGGAAATCACATGGCCGCTCAGCCCCTCCTGCAGTAGCCCTGGAAACCAACCGAGAGTCACGTGACTGACCTGAAGATTGCTCTAAAAAGATATTTACATGCCTCATTTTTATAAAAGACTAATACAGTGTGGTATGGCAATCTATAATAGAGGGGCTGGCAGGGACCATTTAGAATTTATTTGTACTAATATCGGTGGGGAGGGCGGGGCGGAGACAGAGACACAGACACGGAGCTGACAGGCAGGGAGGAGGGGGAGAGAGGAGAGCACAGAGGACAGCTGCGGATGACGGAGGGACGTACGCTGACTGCGGTAGTCAGGGCTCAGCAGCCCTGATTATCATGGTCAGTGCAGAGAGGGGGATACAGGAAGTGGCAGGGTCAGCCAGGTTTTTTACAGTTTAGAGGGGGGCAGATTACACAGCACAAGCACTGTGCTGTGTAATCTGCTTTAAGGGACCGAGATCTCTATTATTTTGGGGGGTTAACAAACACTTTAAAGGCGCCAGATTTAAAAAAAATGTCAGTATTTAAAACAGCCAAACTTGGCGTTTTGAATGCTTTTAAGTGCAAAGGAGGGATTTGGGGTCTTAATTAATTCAATAATTTGGTGTGTTGTGTTTTTCTTATTTATTCTGAGATTTATTGTGTTTATTTTTGTGCCACCTGCATTCCCATGTCATAATCCTTGATTAGAAGGCAAAACATGAAAGTCCTGAGATGGTATTTCAAGCAGTAGACCCATAGGAATGCCTGATAAGATCTTGTTTACATGGGGCTTACCAAAGCAAATGCCTGTGTTAGGCCGTGCTTACCTACACAGGGATGCACAGGTGTTCTGTGCATGACAATGGTAGCTAAGAGCTTACCCTACAGTACCCTTACCCATTTGAACTTTAACTTAAATTTACTATGCTTTAGAATAAACACTCAACACCTAAGGTGGGTTAAATGGCCAACATGGCCTTTTATTAATAAAACAACTTTTGTTACAATACACACTGTAAGAACCCACCTAACTATACTATTTCACTAAACTGTATATATATAAAACTATCTATCTTTTTAAGATCCAAGGCGGTACCAATGTAACCATTACCCTCTTACTTTGTGTCAGAGGCACGTCTAACTGAGTTGCCACCCCAGCCGCTATATATGAAGACTCAGGGCCTAAACCCAGCTAACCTCAGCCACCCCAGGGTCCTTAAGCTGCACGGTCACTAGCCAGTGAACCGTTCCCACTCGAGGATACCATACCTGATGGTTCCCCACCGTTTACCCAGAATGCACCACATTCTACCACCGCCAAGGATCCTAACATGCCCCTACGCATTGTAAACAACCCGAAAACAACCCCCATTCACTACTACCCCTCAGATTAAGGGCGGGAGGGAGGGATGTTCTCAACAGGTTCCACTCGAACTGTTACAGCCCCACCCCATTTACATTACTTTATTAACTATTAGCTCCCCCCTTTGCACCAAATTCCGGCCAATAATGACCACTTAATTACAGCCATATGCCACACCTTTATGACCACACCTTTAACCCTGACCTTGCTGGTTTGCCTTATCACCCTGTCATGTCTCCCCTGCGCTGACTGCGTCCCTTCTCAGCTGCGGGCTTCTCTTGACAATGGTAGCTAAGAGCTTACCCTACAGTACCCTTACCCATTTGAACTTTAACTTAAATTTACTATGCTTTAGAATAAACACTCAACACCTAAGGTGGGTTAAATGGCCAACATGGCCTTTTATTAATAAAACAACTTTTGTTACAATACACACTGTAAGAACCCACCTAACTATACTATTTCACTAAACTGTATATATATAAAACTATCTATCTTTTTAAGATCCAAGGCGGTACCAATGTAACCATTACCCTCTTACTTTGTGTCAGAGGCACGTCTAACTGAGTTGCCACCCCAGCCGCTATATATGAAGACTCAGGGCCTAAACCCAGCTAACCTCAGCCACCCCAGGGTCCTTAAGCTGCACGGTCACTAGCCAGTGAACCGTTCCCACTCGAGGATACCATACCTGATGGTTCCCCACCGTTTACCCAGAATGCACCACATTCTACCACCGCCAAGGATCCTAACATGCCACAGCGCACAGGTATGACTCCTTATACCTGAGCGCTCCGCCACACACGAAGAGCCCTGTGTACTCCATCCTCCAGGCCCAAAAACCACATGTCCGTCCCTACTGCGTTAAGGTGAACACCATCGCCCCTGAGGTAACGCCACGTCTCGGACTCCAAATCCTGATGCCTAATTACCAGGCCCCCATTCCTGACAAAGAACCGCCCCACCTCTTTATTGACTTTAATCCGGGCCTTATTGATTCGGTCCACAGATCTGGCTTCTCTCCAAACCGTGCGAGCCACGATCTCGGACCAAACCAAAACAGTGCCCGGGAAGTCACAGCGAAGCCTGAGGAAATCGAACCGAATGTCTTTGATCAGTTCTCTGGAACGCCTGACACCCAAATCATTCCCCCCAGCGTGAATTATCATAATATCCGGGGCCCTGTCCCAGCGTGCAAATCTATGCACCTCGGGAACCACTCTGTTCCACAACATGCCCCTAACCCCTATCCAGCGGACACTACCTTCTTCCCAGGAAAGACCTAACTGCCTGGCATCGGGTCTAACTTCAGCCCTCCTGGCCCCCCAGTAAACAAATGAATGCCCGAGGATCCAAACTAGGCATCTGCGACCTGAAAACAAAATAGAGAAAAAACATTGCCCCACCAACCTGGACATATGAAAAAACTGAAACAATAAGACCAACACATAGAAAAGAGTGAGCATGAGAGTCAACACAAACGTGACGACAAAGACCCCCCCCCACCTTCTCATCTTCACATTAAATGAGGTCTAACATACAACCTGAAACGATTCGACTCCCACCTACCGATGCGTTTTATCACCTCAGCTCCCAACCCCCATCTTGATGCCTCCGTAGCGGCTCCGATTCGGAAAGAGTGAGATCCGAATCGCCTGGGATCCAGACCTGCCGCTTTCAGACATTTACGAAAAACCGCAATGAACTGAAAGCGCGATAAATACGAGCCATTCCTGTGCATCAAGAAAGGTCCCGCACTGGCAGGCCTGACCGCAATAAATTGTGACACCGCTGAAACCGGGCACAGCCCGGCCACCTCACCCCGCAACAACTCCAGTACTACACCTCTTCCAGCTTGATCCGTTTTAGACTTACGAATCACTAAGCTTACTGACACTTCTGTTACAGTCACCTCGTCTCTGAAAAGTCCCCCCGCGACGTGTTTGGCAGGGCTGACCAATTCCCCTATGCGTAAAGCCCCAAAAAAGGCCAACTGAAAAGCCGCCCGAAACAAGAGTTGCTCATACCCATCCTCACATACCACCGGAATGTGAGCCATAATCGACCATAAAGTGGGGAATGAAACCGGGCGCCGCAGATCTCTGGACTTGCTCCCCCTACGATATCCCTTCATAGCCTGCCTTATGATAAAAGATTTTGTGACATCCACGCCTCCCTGTAGTTTAAACCAAAAGGCCAGACCCGCTAATTTACGATCCACTGACGATACCGATGCCCCTTTCAGAAAGTTTTGAACAATGAAATACAGAACCAATGCTGACACGTCGTCTCGGGGCTCAAGCCCCCCTACCTCCTCCAGCAACGCATTCCATTCCCTCCACGCACCAGCGTATGCGCCCCATGTCGCCTCACTCAGGGATTTCCGGATCAGTCCAGCGGCGACTCCAATGCGATCGTCCATAACCCTGGAGGACAGGGGGTGCCGTGCTGCTCCGCGTCCGGCGCCAATCTCCGAAACTCTTTCCACTGCGAACGAGACAAGGCATCCGCAATCCTATTAGAAACCCCCGGAATGTGTACTGCATAGACAAAAGCATTCAGGCGAAGACATAACAACACCAAGTGCCGTAACAAGCGCACCACCGGAAGGGAGGAGGCCGACAGGGTGTTAATGGCAGAGACAACTCCCAAGTTGTCGCAATGGAAACGCACCTTTGTGTTCCGAAACGCCTCGCCCCAAATTTCCACCGCCATCACAATTGGAAACAATTCCAACAGCGCTAAGTTACGCAACCACCCGGCCTCCCTCCAAGTATCAGGCCAACCACCGGCGCTCCACTTACCCTGGAAGAATGCTCCGTATCCACCGGACCCGGCCGCATCCGTAAACAACGCCATGTCCGCATTGCTAACAGGGCCCGACATCCACATTGACCTCCCATTGTAAGTTCCCAAAAATTCATCCCAAACCCTGAGATTAGCTTGGTGATCCCGAGTCAAACGAACAAAATGTCTGGGGTTACTGACCCCCGCCATGGCTAACGAAAGCTGGCGGCAGAATATCCTTCCCATTGGAATGATTCTGCAGGCAAAGTTTAATTTTCCCAAAAGGGACTGCAGCTCCCTGACCCTAACCTTGCGTCTGCCCCCCATGTCCCTGACTTCTTGCCGTAAAGCCGCAAGCTTTGCTTCCTGCAAACGGCATTCCATGGCTACTGAATCGATCGTGATCCCCAAGAAAACCAATTCTGTCGTGGGACCAACCGTTTTTTCCGGAGCTAAGGGGATGCCAAAACGATCCGCTACATGCTGTAACGTGCCCAGCAGTACCGCGCATGCGTTAGAACCCGCAGGGCCTATGCACAAAAAATCATCCAAGTAATGGATGACAGAATTAAGCCCGGACACATCCCGCACTACCCATTCCACAAAGGAACTGAAGGTCTCAAAAAGCGTGCACGAGATGGAGCACCCCATTGGTAGACAACGATCGACAAAATACGACCCTTGCCACCTGCAACCCAAGAGGTGCATGCTATCCGGGTGGACCGGAAGTAGACGAAAACCCGACTCCACGTCAACTTTCGCCAACAAAGTTCCCCGTCCATACCTGCGCACCCATGCTACTGCGGCATCGAACGATGTGTATGTGACCGCACAGGCCTGCGGATCAATACCATCGTTTACAGACGACCCTTTCGGATGCGAAAGGTGGTGAATTAAACGGAACTTACCGGGTTCCTTTTTGGGCACCACCCCCAGGGGAGACACAATTAAACCCTCAATGGGCGGGGAAGAAAATGGACCGCCCATCCTGCCCAAAGAAACTTCTTTTTGCAGTTTCTCCGTTACAACCCCCGGAAAAAGCCTAGCCGACTGCAAATTATCGGAAATCGGCGGAACCGTAGTCAAAGAGCACGGGATTGGGAAACCCACCGAGAATCCCTCCCACAGGAGTCTAGCCGACTCCTGGTCCGGGTACCTATTTAGGAAAGGCAACATCCTTCCCGCCCTCACTGGAGTCTTCCCTTTTCCCAGATCCATCCCCGGCCCTGTTTTTTCCTGCCTTGAAACACCTACTGAAGGAATGACTGCCCCCGCATCCTGAGCATTCGTGCTTGAAGCGACAGGACCCTCCAAATCGGCACGAGCTGTCATTGAACTGCCAGCAAACCCCCTTTTTCTTAACGGCCGACGAGCCTGAGGTGGAAGCACCGCCAGCCCCTCCTGGAAAAAACTGACTCCCGCTCCTAGCCGGGGTCATCAGCTTCATCCAAAGCCCTATGTCCTTGTGATCCCATCGAATAGCTGGCCTGACCGCCTTCCGCTGACGAAACTGTTCATCGTAGCGTAACCATGCCATGCCGCCATAGACCCTATATGCCTCCCCAATTGCGTCCAAATAGCAAAACAAAGCCGAGCAGCTCGCCGGCTCCTTTTCACCAACAACGCTAGCTAAGATTGCGAAAGCCTGCAACCAATTATTGAATGTGCGAGGAATAAGGCGATACCGCCGTTTCTCCTCATCCTCTTTCTTACTCTTGTCAGGTTTTACGCGGTCCAAGTTAAATTTCTCAAGGGGGAGCAGGGAAAATATTTCCACGTACTCCCCTTTCCAAATACGTTCCCTCACTTCCTGTTTCAGGTGCGCCCCCAAAGGACCTTCAAAGCACACGTACACCTCGCACTTTGCCGCATCCGCCAATCTTACCTTATCCACCTCCTTGTCACTTTTGTCCGGTGGCTTCTCCCCCGAGGTCTCTCCACTTGGTCCCTGAGGCAAATCCGACGCTACTACCACAGCCTGAGGAGCGGAGGGGACTTCCGTTGGTAGCACCTGTCTCCCTGAACTGTCCCCCACCACTGCCGTCCCCCCAGGTGCCCCCCCACTGCCTAGCTTTTGCAGCAGCTCTCTCAAACCCAGCAATACCTCCCTCGTGAGCCCTTCTGACCCCACACTCCCAGGAGCCCCCCCAACCTGACCTTGGGCCCCCACACCTGACCACACAGAAGGAGAAAATAGAGGAAGCAAAACAGGAGTGCACTCACCAGGCTGCATGGGGCCGTGGACCCCCCCAGCCGCCGGACCGACTTCCACCACGGCGTCACCGACGTCCTCTTCCACTTCTCCATCCTCCATGCTGCTGGCATCTTCTCTCTGCCTCTCCGCTGGCGTCACGGGAACCGAAAGCCGCCTGTGATCCAGCCGTCCTCTCTCTCCCACAGCCGCCGCCGTTCCTCTGGATATAGACAGGCTCGCCGGCCTGCGCCGCTCCGAGCGTCCGACCGCTCTGACGTCATCGGCCTGCGCCCCGGCCTTACCCGGGCTCGCAGGCGCCACCTGTGGCCCGGAGGTGCGCGCCGTCGTATCCCTTCCTCGGGCAGACGTGCCCCTCTCGCAGCGCCGCTCCTCCCTTCGGCTGACGGAGCCACCGGCCGCCTCCCGATCCTTGCCGATGCCCGCTCCAGCTTCTCTTCCCCGCCGGGCTGGCGTGACGACCGGAACATCGCCATCCACGCCAGCCGCACGCTCCGGAATCCGGTCGGAGGAGGATGGGTGAGTCGCCATCTGGCTTGTGGGTCCCATCCCCCTCAGGCTCCGCCTAGGATGGGGATTCCTCCCAGGCTCTCCCCTGGCCAACGCAGGCAATCGTTTAGCAGGGGGGCCTGAAGGTTCCGCAAGCGGGCTCCCATTGCGGCGCTGAGCCTGAGGAGTCCTGTCAGGGGTGAACCGCTCAGGGGGCTTAGACCTCCTAGCGCGCTGTGGGGCAGGTCCTGCTTGTGAAGGACCCTGCTGGACTCCTTGCAATGACTCTGTCACTTGTCTCTGTATCCACTCAGCTCCATGTATCCCAGCAGCAGCCCTCAGCTGGGATAAAAGTTGTTCAAGTTCACTCATCATGTAAAGTAGCACTCCACTGCAAAGATGATGTTCTCAACAGGTTCCACTCGAACTGTTACAGCCCCACCCCATTTACATTACTTTATTAACTATTAGCTCCCCCCCTTTGCACCAAATTCCGGCCAATAATGACCACTTAATTACAGCCATATGCCACACCTTTATGACCACACCTTTAACCCTGACCTTGCTGGTTTGCCTTATCACCCTGTCATGTCTCCCCTGCGCTGACTGCGTCCCTTCTCAGCTGCGGGCTTCTCTATCCTGTGCAAGCAGTTCCACCGACGTTAGTTGGGACATAGTGGCTGCATAGACACAGCCGCTGTTCGCAATTTGATATTTGTGTGGGTACGTGTCCCCGAATACACCCTGTGCGTCCCAATCAACATCAATGGGACTGTACGGGGATGCCCTGTGTGGGTAAATACGGCCCTCCATGGCTGTATGCCTAGTGTAAATGAGGACTTAGGATTCTCCAGGGTATGGATGGAGTTTGAAGTCAACAGACTGAGGGCAGAAACAGGGAAGCAGCAAGCCAGAACAATTCCCCTAATTAGCAGGTAGGCGAAGGTCAAGGATAAAAGTTTAATATTAAAGTAAAAAAAATAAAAAAATAAAATAACAAACATGTCATATTTACCTACTCTGGCTTCCACTGCTGTCTCCAGTCTTCCACTGCAAGAAGATGGGGCTCAGATTAATGAGGGCTAAGGGGATGCTACACACTGAAGGTTTTTTACTTTAATGCATAGAATGCATGAAGGTAAAAAATCTTCAGCCTTTACAAACACTTTTAGGATCGGAAACTGGAGAACAGCAGATACTGTACATGTGGTACCAAGTCAGTAGGAACAGGGACATACCAGGAACACATATGCAGGCTAGGTTTAGTGATAGGTTTACAGCACTGGCACTGTACACATTCACTAGGCAGACAAGCCAGAGGTCAAACACAAAGGTTTTGTTACTCTGTTCTGTTACTGTTCAAGTACCTGCAGGCAGGGCCTGGACAACGGGTGGGCAGGAGGTGCGGCTGCCTTGGGTGCAGCAGTTTACTGTATGAGAGGGGGCACCAGTAAGCTCATTCTGATACAAGGCATTTTGACAAGCGTATGACTGCAGGGGACAACTTCCTCTAAATTCGCACATGATGAAGGGATAAAGGAGGGGTGCGCGGTTTGGCTTCTTTGCCCTGGGCCCTGGATGACTTTGTCCCGGCACTGCCTGAGGGTCCTCTCAGAATACCCAAACTGCAGAAAAAGAGTGTCTACCTTGGATCTACTTTTGATGCAAAAAAACTCCAATATGAATCCAATATGGCAATCTCTTGGTGTCACGAACTTAAGTAATCTCTGTTTAGTTTTTTTTTTTTTTTGGGGGGGGGGGGGGCGTAAAGGTTTAGCCAACAGATTTCAGTTAGCTACACAACACTGGACAACCACTTCAGATCAGGTACACAGTGAGGGAAGTGCAGAGAACTCAAGCTTTTATTAGTATAAAATGATACAATTCAATTCTTTATCATAATTCACATACCTAACTAAAGAAAGCTCTATAAAGACTATAGTGTTCATTAAGATGTTAAATCCAGGATATCCGACATAGGATCAATGCGTTAGAGACAGAAAACCTGTTATATCTCTATTAGGTAAAAAAAAAAAAAGTCTGAAAGTTTAAAGTTCTTTAATGCACAGCAGAAAAATATTATCCGCTGATGCAATATGATGCTGAAAGGTTACAGTTGTTTGGCAAAGCCTTTCAACTTAATTTAAAAAATACAGGAAGATAGACACTATTATGCAAAATTAAAGATTGAGAAAAAAATTATATATATATATATATATATATATATATATATATATATATATATATATATATATATATATATATAAATATATATACACACACACACAACTCCAACAAAGTTGGGATGCTGTGTAAAATCTACATAAACACAGAGTGCAATGATTTGCAAATCTCATAAAGCCAAATTTTATTCACAGTAGAAAATAGAAAATATATCAAATGTTTAAACTAAGAAAATATACAATTTTAAGAAAAAAATAAAGTAATTTTGAAATGGATGGCAGCAACACTCAAAAAAGTTGGAACAGGGTCATGTTTACCACAATATAGCATCCCCTCTTCTTTTAACAACATTCTGTAAAAAAATAAATAAAAAAATAAATATATATATATATATATATATATATACATAACAAACAAACAAAAGGTTGGGGGGGGGGGGGAGGGAGAATAGAGAGAATAGCGCACACATACAAAAAAATACAAAAGCAGTAACTTTAAATCTTACAAGGCTGCGTCTTATGGTGCGAATATACGACAGGCACCGCCCCCCTGTCACCGCTGGCACCACCCCTCTTTGCCGCTGGCACCACCCCCCACCGCCACCACTGGAAAAGAGGCAGAAGAGTGGGGTACAGACATCCAAAACCCCCGTGGGCGCCGGGCGATCTCGCCTTCCTCCTGGGCTGCTGCAAGCCAATGGGGGCAGAGGGAGGCAGGGCAAACTGCCAGAATGAGTGGGATGGGCGGTGAGATAGAGAAGTAGCTGCCTGGCTGTCAAAGTAACGTGGAGGACGAGAGCGTCAAGCGGCGTGTGTTTATAATTCTGAAGAAATACGGTATGTATATTATGGGTATTTATGCGGGGATCATGCTAGGTGCTTAGATAGATGAAATAAGACATGGCTAACTACACTTTTGCCAGGCTTCTGTATGGGTCAGAATATTTTTTTTCTTGTTTTCCTCCTCTAAAACGTAGGTGCGTCTTATGGTCAGATGCGTCTTATGGAGCGAAAAATACGGTAATCTTAATGAGTAAATATGGGTATTTAGTCACATCATATGGCCATACCATGCTTAAGCCCACCACTGCGTCAAAGTTCCCCTATTTTCAATGGGTCTTACACTATTCATAAAAAGAAAGATAAATCCCACTTCTCTAAACCATGGAAGATACTCACTCCTTACATGAGAGATTTGTGCTAGCTGCAGACTACACTGCTTAACCGCAAGCCGACCAGCCGCCCCAGTTGTACTGCGGCAACATGGCTCGGCTGCGTGAATCGCCGTCATGTTACGTCAGTAACATAGACAGCCACTAGGGCCCACGGAGCCAATGCCAGTGCCCGGCGGTTTTTTTTATGTATTTTTGGCAGATATTTATTATAGCAAAAAGTAAAAATATTGAGTTTTTTTCAAAATTTTCGCTCTTTTTTGAGCGAAAAATAAAAACCGCAGAGGCGATCAAATACCACCAAAATACCACCAAAAGAAAGCTCTATTTGTGGGAAAAAAAGGACGTCAATTTTGTTTGGATGCAACGTCGCACGACCGCGCAATTGTCAGTTAAAGCGACGCAGTGCCGAATCGCAATGGCATTTTAGTTTTAGTCCCATTTTAGTCTTCTGCAATTGTTTTAGTTTTAGTCGTATTTAGTCGACTATATCTCCAGTACATTTTAGTCATCTAAAATCTAATAGGTGTAATTAAATTGTAATGCATTAGTTAACAATTCTCTACAATTTCCAAACTCATTATATACTGCTGGAGTGAAAAATCTCATGTTATTTAAGGTATTGAAGTATGAACATTCACTACAGACCAGTGTTAATTTTAAAGTCAAATTTCAATTTAGTTTTAGTCATTCTTATGCCCTGTACACACGATAGGATTTGTGGGAAAAAAGGACGTCAATTTTGTTTGGGTGCAATGTCGCACGACCGCGCAATTGTCAGTTAAAGCGGCGCAGTGCCGTATCACAAAAAGTGCTCTGGTCAGGAAGGGGGTAAAATCTTCCGGGGCTGAAGTGGTTAAACTGCACTATAAAGGGACTCCTCCTACAGGAAGGTAGACACAATTATACAGTATATAATATATATATATATATATATATATATATATATATATATATATACACACACACACTGTATATATATATAAATATATATATATATATATATATATATATATATATATATACATACACCGTATATATTATAGATTTAATTACTTAATTACTGTAGAAAGAAACATAGAAGCCCAATAGCAGACAAATATTTTAGTATGTCAACTTATTTCTACTTATATATTAGCAGTACAGTAACTGGCATACAGTGAGACGTGAGTCACGTGACTAGAAGATGTTGATCTGGTTCAGAGAAGACAAATTTGGAATAGTTCACAACTGCACGTTCCTTTCTGTGTATCTAGTGTATTATCAGAATGCCTGAATGTACCCTTGTTGAGGCATGCACATTTGCTTTAATTGGCAGATATCTATGTCATTGTAATATTTGATAGTGAGTGAGCAGGTCAGAGGGCAGCAGATGCTCCTTTCATGTCTTTTCCTTCCCAGTTTTCAGTCAGGAGTCTTCCATGTGTTTCCTCACCTTGTCTACTCTCATTTCCGTATGCAGCACCAGATAGTGGATTAGAGCTTGTGTACAGACACCAGGGTTTTCCTGATACAGGTCTCACAGCTTTATCTGTCTGGATACACAGCCATTCCTATTACATGTGCTTTGTCATGGATTTAGGTAAAATTATGTTGATAGTCATATCAAAAGAATCTGGCAAAGCTGAAATGGAGTAGAGGTAGACAAAAAGCAAGATCTCCACCTGAAACCAATACTATTGCTAATAATACGAATTATTATTATTATTATTATTATTATTATACAGAATGTATATAGCGCCAACAGTTTACGCAGCACTAAAATATAAAACTAAAAGGTGTTTCACCAGGCCTGCAAAAACACCACTCAGCGCCACTTCGCTATGCTGATCCCAAATGCAGATAAGTATAAACAGATACTAATGAACATTCATAAGTGCATATATATGAATAAAATCCACTTTGCAGCTATGCAGAGAGGAAAAAGCATCAAACCAAGGAATAAGAGCAGCCGTCTAAAACAGAGTACATAAATATAAGCACAGTGTTACAAATGATCTACAGATAGACTAAATTGTCACACTAGACAGCGCTAATGTTGAGCAGTTATCAACTAAACATGCGGCCAACAACACATGCGCAGGAAAATCCTGTAAAAGAAAGTCCCTTAGGAGAAAGAGTAGTGATGTAAAGTTCAGGGTGTAATTCCAGAAATAAAATTAGTCAGGTGTTCATGAAAACATTCCTCAGCGTGCACCTTCCACCGATCACTAAGAATTCCACCCAGTGCGACCACTCTCCCCCTAGGGGGTTAAACTCACCAAAATTGGGAAGTAATAGAGCATTCAGAATATTAATCCATGCCAGCAACTTGTTGTTAACATCATTCATGAAGGGTCACGGATGTTCAGGGCTCATAATAAGTCAAAAAAGCAGAAAGAGAAGTGCACATAGCGTAATCCTGTTTATTGACTGTATTCCCTTCCACATATATAAAAACAACACCCCCCCTTCAATAAATACACGTACATCAATTTTCTTAAAAAACGAGCAATCAATCAAGCAAGCAGGTAGTGTGAGTGTGTCTACTTCACCATGAGACGCCAGCGCCGCTACACAGGAGACGTTGATCACTTCCTGGTTGTGCAGTTGGTTCAGGTGGAGCACACACGTCACTTCCTACGTCGCGTAAGCCACGCACTGACGCGTTTCGTCATATCCTGACTTCGATAGATTTAATTACTGTAGAAAGAAACATAGAAGCCCAATAGCAGACAAATAAATAATTTAGTTTTAGTCTTCTTATGCCCCGTACACACGTTCGGATTTTCCGATGGAAAATGTGTGATAGGACCTTGTTGTCGGAAATTCCGACCGTGTGTAGGCTCCATCACACATTTTCCATAGGAATTTCCGACACACAAAGTTTGAGAGCTTGCTATAAGATTTTCGGACAACAAAATCCGCTGTCGGAAATTCCGATCATGTGTACAAAAATCTGTCGCACAAAGCGCCACGCATGCTCAGAAAAAAATTAAGAGACGAAAGCTATTGCCTACTGCCCCGTTTATCGTCCCGACGTACGTGTTTTACGTCACTGCGTTCAGAACGATCGGATTTTCTGACAACTTTGTGTGACCGTGTGTATGCAAGACAAGTTTGAGCCAACATCCGTCGAAAAAAATCCATGGATTTTGTTGTCGGAATGTCCGATCAATGTCCGACCGTGTGTACAGGGCATTAGTCTTTTCACTAAAATGCCATTTTAGTTTTAGTCCCATTTTAGTCTTTTGACTAAAATGCCATTTTAGTTTTAGTCATATTTTAGTCATCTCAATTGTTTTAGTTTTAGTCGTATTTTAGTCGACTAAAATATTATTCATTTAGGCGACTAAAATGTTTTATTTGCTTTAGCCGACAAAATTAACACTGGAGACAATACAGTTACAATACAATAAAATACAAGAGGATTAACCTCCCTGGCGGTATGATTATTTCATTTTTTTGATGCTGAAAGCGGTACAATTATTTTGTATGGAAATTTGGCGTTTTATATTGTAGGCCTGTAATTCTTATGCCACGTACACACGGTCGGACTTTCTATCCTACTTGGTCCGGCACACTTTCTGACGGACTTTGTCCGGAAGGTGCGCCGGACTTTAAAACGGACGGACTTGCCCACACACGACCGGACTTTGCGGCGGGCTAAGTCCGCCCGTCTTTCCGACGGACTTTCGCCGGAGTTACGGCGGACTTTCAGAATGAACGGACTTGCCCACACACAGACAAGTCCGTTCATTTTGAACGTGACTCAGGTGCGACAGGACTAGAAAAGGATGTCAATCTTGCCGCTTTTATCGACGAGATTGACACCTTGCGAGCCCCGTCGCGGGTCATACCAGGCCCTTAGGTCTGGTATGGATTATAAGGGGAACCCCCCTACGCTGAAAAAACGGCGTGGGGTCCCCCTAAAATCCATACCAGACCCCGATCCGAGCACACAGCCTGGCCGGTCAGGAAAGGGGGTGGGGACGAGCGAGCGCCCCCCCTCCTGAACCGTACCAGGCCGCATGCCCTCAACATGGGGGGTGGGTGCTTTGGGGGAGGGGGGCGCCCTGCGGGGCCCCCCCACCCCAAAGCACCTTGTCCCTATGTTGACAAGGGCCTCTTCCTGACAACCCTGGCCGTTGGTTGTCGGGGTCTGCGGGCGGGGGGCTTATCAGAATCCAGGAGCCCCCTATAATAAGAGGGCCCCCAGATCCCGGCCCCCCACCCTATGTAAATGAGTATGGGGTACATGGTACCCCTACCCATTCACCCAGGGAAAAAGTGTAAATAATAAAACACTACATAGGTTTTTAAAATATTTTATTAAACAGCTCCGGGGGGGGGAATCTTCCTCCGGCTTCGGGGGTCTTCTTCCGGCTTCGGGGGTCCCTCCGGTTCATCTTCTCCCGGCGTCCGGTTGGTTCTTCTCCGCTCTCTTCTCCCGGTGTTACAGTTCTTCGGCCGGCCCCTTCGCTGTCTTCAGGTAGCTCTCTTGCCAGCAGAGGTCCGGATGGGCTTCTTGTCTTCTGTGCTTCTGGGCTTCTTGTCTTCTCTTCTCTTCTCGTCTCCAGATGTTGACACGACGCTCTCTCCGGCTGGATTGCTCTCTGAGGGCTGCGTTGTGACTTATATGAAAGCTATTACAGCGGGCAATCCCGCTCTCTGCTGATCCGGGTGGCACATTCGAATTTCCTGTCTTCCCGGGGCTCATCGTCACATAGCCCCACCTCTTGGCCCGACGCCTTTGATGACGTCACATGTCCCGCATTTAATCGGCGTTCTGTCTATCAAAGGGACCGGGCCAAAAGGTGGAGCTATGTGACGTGAGCCCCGGGAACACTGGAAGTTCTAATGAAAGCTCTTACATCGGGCAATTCAGCTCTCTGCTGATACGGACAGCTCGCCTCTTCCTTTCCTGTCTCTTCCCCTGGCTGGGAGACTGTGCCGGCGGTGCTCTCATCCTCACTGGGCCCCACTCGGCTGCGGGCCCCATAGCGCCCGCATGAGTCGCTATGGTGGTAGTTACGCCCCTGCACTGGACAGACCACTAGGGACAAAAGGGAGGTGAAAAAATGTCATACAGTAATGTAATCTGTAAGATTACAGTGTACTGTATGTATAGTGTGTGGTTCACTTTTTTAATTTGGCGCCGTTCTCTGTCCCCGTGGGTTGTAACGATTGCAGGGAATGGAGCTTGGCTCTGTGATGAATCGAGCGGAGGACGAGCCGCTCACACTGCGGGGAGACATCGCAGGATCCAGGGGACAAGGTAAGTAAGCTCTTCTTGGATCCTGCGATGCGATCCCGAGTCTGGCTTGGGGTTACCGCTTTTGGTTCTGAAATTCCACCCCGAGCCAGACTCAGGAATACCACCAGGGAGGTTAAGAGGGTCCTGCTCCATTTATATTTATAGTTCTTATGGCCTCAACTTGAAGTGGAACTTTACTCAGAAAATTAAGTCCTACTAGATCACTTCAGGCTGGCCCCTTTTGCAGGTATAAAACATTAAAAATAAGTGCCTATTCCGTTTAAAATTCAATAATACATTGTCTCACCCCGCTCTGCACATGCTCAGTTGCTCTCTATTTTTAGGCAATGTTCCGAATTCGTAGTGGCCAATCTGCTGCTGATTTACTGCTATTCAGGGGCTCTGGGCTTCAGCAAAATGGCAGCCTCTAGCATAAAGAAACAGGAACAATGCTGGAGGCAATTTACAACACACACTCATTTTGGTAGCATAAATATTAATGTGGAATGCATGTTACTTGCTAAAGAACCTAATTTTTATCAATTTGTTATTGGTTAAGTTCCACAAAGTAGATCTAAATCCAACCACTAAAATCTCATGTAAGATTTGTTAAAAAATCTCATGTAAGATTTGTAAAAAAATCTCATGTAAGTTTTGTAAAAAATTTCATGTAAGATTTGTAAAAAATCTCATGTAAGATTTGTAAAAAATCTCATATAAGATTTGTAAAAAAATCTCATGTAATTCTCAATATTTTTTACATCTGCAGCCTTCATTAAATATCTGCCTTGATGGTCCTTTTTCAGGCACTTACTCTTATGGTGATGACATCTGTTTCCCTATTGTGCTGCTGTGTTGTCACCATGTCACATATGCTCCTAGTTTAGACTACATGTGCCGACACACATTGCATAGGCATGGCCAACCGTTGTCACTATCAGGAAGCTGGTCCAAGACAATGATATGCACCTAATGTTGGAGTGAGTGCATGTAGACTATGAATAAACATAATGCGATGCTTGGTCAAATATTAGGTAGTTAGGAGTTAATAATGAGTGGAAATGCTCTTCATTACTTACATATATTCTCTCAATGCTGGTTAATGGCCAACCTCTTGGTCATTGACATAGGAGGGTGCTATGCAGAAGCAGGCAGAAGATAACAGAATGAGCAGATACTGGCATATCAGCAAGCAGGGGCATTGCTAGGTCTACAAAAGATTTGGGGCTAGAGCCCATAGCAGCGTAGTAAAGAAAGTCATATGCTTGGGTGGGCATACACATGTATATACAGTAATATATATGTGTGTGTGTGTGTATATATCCCCAGAGAGTCCCCAACTTACATCAGGGTCCCCAGAAAGCCCCACACTTACGTCAGGGTCCCCAGAAAGCCCCCCACTTACATCAGGGTCCCCAGAGAGCCCCCACTTACACCAGGGTCCCCAGAGAGCCCCCCACTTACACCAGGGTCCCCAGAGAGCCTCCCCTCCCCTCCCCTTGGGGACCCCTGCAGAGACTCAGGGATTTTTTAACCTGTACTGTAGATTGTCTGCATGACTAGGATCAGCCAGCAAACATCTCTAAAGCCGGCCATAGATGGTTAAAATCTCGTCCGATTCATCAGGTATCGGCAGAGAATCCGTCCATCTATGGAAAGGCTGATTGTACCCAAATTCATCTATCGATCGATTTGGGTACAACCAGCATGTCAGATTTCTAGCATGCCTGTTTTTGGACAAATGTCATCTCACATCTTTGAGTACATTTTGTAGTTGCAGCTCATTTTATCAACCATTACGTGCTTGCCCACACTCTTCAATCAAAGGCATGCATTCTTCTGGGTTTGGAGATGGCATTAATATAGAGTTAGGTCTAATTTTTGCTCACCTTAACAGAAAGTTATGTGAAACCTCCCTCATGTGGAGGCAGACAACAGATTTTCTGATGGACAAGAAGTGAGAAGATTGTCCTTCACTTGCTGCTGTCACCTGTGAAAGAGTCAGGGAGCTAGAAAAATTCCCCCAAATAGGGACACAACAATAAAACATTCTCAGAGGTTCGTAACTCTTCCCAACTAAACTCTTAACTAATGCAAAAAAAAAAAGGAAGCTGGTTTCAGCTTCTCTCAGGAAAAATAGTTCACAAGTACAATATGGCAGCTCTGATGTAAATATATACAGTAAAACCTTGGATTGGGTGTAACTTGGTTTGAGAGCGTTTTGCAAGACAAGCAACTTTTTTTTATAAATTTGGACTTGATAAACAAGCAACATTTAGCAACAGGCACATCTAAGTATGCAGTCATCCGGAGTAAGAACAAAAACAAACAAAAACAATAGTCTTTGCGCTAAAATGTCCAAGGAAACCAGAAACACACTGACCAAAAAAATCCTCAAGGGAAAGAGTTACCATATTTATCGGCGTATAACACGCACTTTTTCCCCCTTAAAATCAGGGGAAAATCGTGGGTGCGTATTATACGCCGATCCCCGCCAATTTTGTTTGATCGGCGGAGCCGACATACACAGCCGTGTGTAGATTCAAATATGGCGCCGAGATACACATAGCCGAGTGTTTTCGGCTATTCTCGCCGCCGCTCACAGTCACGCCCAGTCCCGCCATTGGACCCGTGTTATGTCCATCATAGGGCGGTACTGAGCGTGACAGTGAGCGGCGCCGAGAATAGCCGAAAATAGCTGAGAATAGCCGAAAATAGCCGAGAACACTCGGCTATGTGTATCTCGGCTCCGCCGAGTCTCTGCAGTCTCGACGCCATATTTGAATCTACACACGGCTGTGTATGTCGGCGGCGATCACACAGATCACACAAAGCTGCACTGACAAGGCTGCACTGGGGCAAAGCAGCACTGTTAAGGCTGCACTGACATGGCTGCAATGGGGCAAAGCTGCACTGACATGGCTGCAATGGGGCAAAGCTGCACTGACAAGGCTGCACTGGGGCAAAGCTGCACTGACATGGCTGCACTGACATGGCTGCACTGGGGCAAAGCTGCACTGACATGGCTGCACTGACATGGCTGCAATGGGGCAAAGCTGCACTGACAAGGCTGCAAGGGACACTGAGGCAAGGCTGCACTGACACTGAAAAGGCTGCAGATGGACAGATAACGCTGCATTGATGGGCATTTTAATGTAAGTTTTTTTTCCTTAAACTTTACTCCTAAAAGTTTTTTTCCTTAAAATTCCCTCCTAAACTTGGGGTGCGTGTTATACGCCGGCGCGTGTTATACGCCGATAAATACGGTAATTCGAAAGTCTGTTTGGCTGTTCTCCAAACGTCCGAACAAAGAAAGTTCAGCCCGAACATATGCTCGGGCCGAACCATTCGCCCATCCCTATTAGGCACCCTTGCTTACCAGGAAGTACACTGCAATTTTTTAAGAGGAAATCAAAAATGTATTTTTTTTTTCAGGACACTGCTTGGACACAATTAACATTTTTTATTGTTCAAATCCTCACTTTTTGAGTTCAGGTTCTTTTAAGACTAATGCTCCGTACACACGATCGGATTTTCTGACGGAAAATGTGTGATAGGACCTTGTTGTCGGAAATTCCGACCGTGTGTAGGCTCCATCACACATTTTCCATCGGATTTTCCGACACACAAAGTTTGAGAGCAGGCTATAAAATTTTCCGACAACAAAATCCGTTGTCGGAAATTCCGATCGTGTGTACACAAATCCGACGGACAAAGTGCCACGCATGCTCAGAATAAATAAAGAGATGAAAGCTATTGGCCACTGCCCCGTTTATAGTCCCGACGTACGTGTTTTACGTCACCACGTTTAGAACGATCGGATTTTCCGACAACTTTGTGTGACCGTGTGTATGCAAGACAAGTTTGAGCCAACATCCGTCGAAAAAAATCCTAGGATTTTGTTGTCGGAATGTCCGAACAATGTCTGACCGTGTGTACGGGGCATTAGAATTTTCCCAGAAGAAGAAGAGGCTTCCATAGTGGAGGTTTTTTATTCTAACAGCCTATGCTTTTCACTGAAAAGATGTTAAATAGTAAACAGAACAATTATTTTAGGAGTGTTAGGAGTGCGTTTTAGCATCAAGCATCAGACTACTTCCCGGATTTAAAAGACTGCCACTTGGTCTTCTGTTCATACCTTTTCTAAATTGTATCAGGTGGATGTTCAGGTCTCATCTGATGCCAGCCTTGGATGCAATGTTTTTCAAATGGCTCTTTGGGCTGTAGGCAGTGCTCAGTTCTATTTTTTTGGAAGCCTGTTAGTGTTTTGTTGCTGTTGCTCATCCCTCAGTTGGACTGCTTTTGGACATCCCAACGTTCTGTGAATTCCTGTGTCCCTCAATGAATGAAAATGTTGGCAAATGCAATTTGAGTACTTATGGTAAAATAAATTCCTTGGACTTCATTGAGGGAAACAGGTCCCACATCCCTGTGTCTATGATCATGCTCTTGGTACTGCTTTTCTACATAACTAAGGCATGCTGGTAGTAGGATAAGCTTACCTACCATTTTTTTATTTGCCAGGGTTCAAATTTTCGTGTATGTGTCATTGTAATCAAACAGTGTCTGAATTCCTCTGTTCCTCAATAAACTTCAAGACATAGATTTTATGGTAAGTACAAACATCCCATTTTTGTTACTTTTGGATAGAGTGAGAAAAGGTTAGAACTGCGACTTTGCTAAAAAAAAAAAAAGCTGCTAACAATTATAAAGTGAAGACACCAAGATAATAAAATGAAGTAGTATTATTGATAATAAAAAAACTCTGATTGGGCAAAGGTATGGCACTTCCAGTAGTGTCAAAGTTTGCTGAATCCAAATCACCCCATACATTCTTAGCGATCTGTCGATATAATGGGCATGTAAGTGGCCCTGATTCGCAGCCAGCAATGGTCATGCTAAGTAAGGGCCTCACCCACCATTTTCTTTCAACAGGAACAAGACTGTATACACAAACACCTGTAACAAGAAGAAACTCTGCCATTTTAGGTCATTCACATTCTCTTGGCTTGAGGTCCTTCTCCAGAAATAAGGAATGTCCACAGGACATCGTTCTTTACTGTGGCAGAAGTATAATGTACAGTGCTTTACATCCGGACCTTCACACTTTTAGTTTTAACATACATATTCTGCACATTGCAGCTCCAATACAAACTTAGAATGGTTGCTCCACTTCCAATGTTCCCACTGCAGGTCTCCCATAGGTGGGTTATACAAATGAGCTTGTACTGGCCTACCCCCAAAGGATTCTCTTTGTCCGGCGACAGGCGTACATGATGTATACCACAGGTAGCCCATTCCCATCACCCCCTGTCTGAGACTCTTCTGGCTTTGACTCATATACTAGCTCCACCTGCCAGTGGCGTAGCGTGGGTTGTCAGCGCCTGGGACGAGGCAAGTAATTTGCGCCCCCCTGACCCACAGACTTACCTATTTTCAGCTAGCTCCAGTCTGGTCACATGATCTCCTGTGCGAGACAGTGATGGCTGTAGGGCAGAGGAGAGTGTGTTTGACAATGACTGGTAAAGCCTGGAGTGGTGACATCATGCATAGGTTCTATTGTCCCATCTGATGTTGGCGCTCCCTCCTCTCTCCTGCATACACCACTGGCTCACACAGGGGATAACATGACTGGACAGCCTGAAAATAGGTGTTTACATCTTTTCTACACAGGTTAGCCATCATAGGCATTAGGAGGGGGGATTTTATAATATTTCAGTTAATGGGAGCTACATATGTCATATTCACACTATAATACTTGTTGCAGCACCGTTCCGGGATCAATACCCCAACGGCACAGTGCTGCAACAAGTATTATAGTGTGAATATGACATATGTAGCTCCCATTAACTGAAATATTGAAAAAAAAAACCCTACTGGGAAGTGAGTCCTAAATCACCAGTGCTGCAAGAAACCTCAACCTCATTGTGCAAATAAAGCACAGGAAATGTCATATAACAATTCATCAAATAAAATAATTCTAAGATAGCCCTACTGGGTAGTGAATCCAAATCACCAGTGCTGCAAGAACACACAATTGTACAAATGTATAAATAAACAAACTAATTTCATATAATAATCAATAAAAAGCATCCAAAAAACATGGCTATGAATGGACTTTATTGCTATGGATGAACTTTTTATTGATTATTATATAAAATGAGTGTGTTTTTGCAGCACTGCTGAGTTGGATTCACTGAGAGAGAGGCAGGGAGAGACATTGGGATCAGAGAGACGGTGGAGCTGAGGGAAAGGGGGGACTGAGAGAGGGAGAGGGGCCTGAGGGGGAAATGAGAGAGACTGCTAGCCCTACCTTCCATGCCAGTCTGTCTCCTTGATCGGGAGGTGCTTTGATCCTTCCAGCGGCTCCCTGGCAACGTCCGCCTCCTTGCATGTCGTCTGGGTCCTCAGTCAGCCTGTTCTCCGGGCCTCATGTTAGTGCGGAGAGGAAGTTTGAGCAATCCATGCTCTGGAGGCGCGGGAGATGCTGCGCCCGCCGCTTCTCATCTCTCAGGGGGGCTAAGTCAAGGAGGAGGCAGCCGTGATGGAACTATTCTCCCCAGTCCCGGGCTCTCAGGCAGCCAGCCTATCTGTCCTCGGCTCGGCCCCTTGCTGATCACCACCATGAGACGGATCCCCCAGCCGCCTGCCCGCACTCCAAGAACGGCCGCTGTTGCTGAGCAATGTGGATTCTCCTACATCATAAATTTAACAAGGGGCTTTTATTCCCGTGCTAGACGGTCCACACTCATGACAGCGCCCCTCTAAATTTTGCGCCCGGGGCGGTGGCCCCCCTCGCACCCCCCACGCTACGCCACTGCCACCTGCTATACCCACCCAAGGGAGAGTCCTAACTAAAAGGGGCACTAACCCCTGCTTACAGGCAGACTTACTGGCCAATAGAAATGAGTGGGAGGAGGAAGGGCGGTCAATCTTCATCACTTCTAGAATGTGCCAAATATTTGTCACATGAGAATGACCTAGCATTTGGGCATGGCAGGTTACTAAAAGCTGCTGCAGGTATGTTTAAAGCTCAACTTCAGGCACAACAAAAAATACCTTTGTAGTAGGGCCACCCACACTGCAAGGGTTATATGCTCGTTAAGTTTAATGGCGCATGAATAAGAAGTAATACTTATCTTATTCTATGTACCATCAGGGTCCCTTCAGTGGTGCATTTAGTCCTGTGAAGCCTCCTTTATAAGGCCTTATTCACATGTTACACATTCACCCTCTCTGGCCCCAGTACTGTGAGACACTGACCTAAAGCAAGCAAACAGTGCATGAAAGTCACAATAAAGTTCAAACTCCTAATTAGCATAGGAAATGGCTAAGAATGGACAGTAATTTTGAGTAGGCAAGGTCAGTAACGGCATTCCCCACGCTTTCTCAATACAGATTTCCTTTTAGGGGACATATTTAATGGGAAGTACGAGATTTTAATAGTTTTTTTTGTGGGGGGGCTGGGGCAAGTGGGGTGGATGAAGACTTACTAAGTTGCCAGAATGAGGATTGAAGATCTGATAGCAGTGCAAAGTGTAGGAGATGAATAGTTACTGGGAGAAGAGGATACTGGGTCTGAACATCTGTCATGGAGAACTGGAAGACAGCGATTTTACAGGGTAAAAGTTGTTGAGGACCAATGGTGGACATAGACAGCAAATGGCCCCTATGGAGGAACCCACATTCATTAAGGGGGACTGGTTAGGGTATCGTGAAGAATGCCTAATGCTTCTCACCTGTTGTGGAAGTGTGCAGTGTTCGGGTCTATATGACAATAGGAGTGGGTACCGTCACCTATCCTATGAACCTCTTATTTAACTGGTCACCCAAATCCTAGAGGGACCTCATGGTAAGTCCACCTGTGTTGGGGACAGTGTAGACCTTGAATTGTTTAAGGAAAAGCGCTAGATATGATATTGTAGATCAACCTTTTTCAACCAGGGTGCCATGGCACCTTGAGGTGCTTTCTGGGAATCTTCGGGTGTGCCTTGGCAAAATGCCTATAAATTGCCCCAAATTGCCAATGAGCCAGCAAATTGATCAAGCCTGCCTTTTTGTTACACAAAACCACAAGTTTTCATTGTGTTTTTTTTTTTACAACCATGGGCACTGTGTGGGCCAGCCTAACAACCAATAACGTCAGGCGCTTGCACAGCACCCTTGTTTGCCCCTTTACTGCCCCTCTCCATCAGCACATTAGCGGAGTGAGGGAGAGAGACAGATGGAGGAGAGAAAAACTAGAATACTTGTCAATAAATACAGGTGTATTTGTTTCATAACCACCTCTAATGTTGGCTGTCCTATGTGTGTGCATGCTGCTGCGATTTATAAAACTGTTAGTTTAGTTTTTTTGCATTTTAAAATGGGGTGCCTTGAGATGCAGAATTTTAAATGGTGCCTTGACTGGAAGAAGATTGAGAAACACTATTCTAGAGGAAAGAAGAGGCTGAGGTTGTTTTTGGGAACAGGCCAGGGGTAAGACTGTGGGGAACCAAGCAACCAAAGCAGTTTGTGACAGTAGCTGTACTTTGCTGAAGCTTGGAAAAGTAAGGATCCTATTTTTTAAAATATATTGTCCTGACTGTCATTTATTTTAACTGTGATATTTTGTCATTTACTAACTCATTTTGTGAATGGGTATGTTTTTTAAAAGCCACACACATGATTTGTTGCACACAAAACATGAGTTGACATTGGCTGTGAGCATTTCAAGTGCACATTTTTTCAATAATTCAGAGGGCTCTTACTGCCTTGGGCTAGGTGAGAATTTTGGTTCAGCTGGCAACATTTAATACAAGGCAAAGACACGCGTCTCATATTAACTCCATTCCCCAGGCTCATCCCACTTCTTTGAAATGTCTGCCAAGTGGAGACTACCTAAGCATTTTCCTTGAATGATTGGATTTTCAGTGCTAAAAGAACTATAGTAGAGTCATATAAATTAAATATGTTCTCTTTTACTTCTTTCCTTTCTTATAGAAGTAAGTGCCTATGATTGGTGTCACACAAGCTGTCCTCTTGGTATCAGTGATTCGCAAATAGCAAAGACATTACAAATGGCTCCATGTTTAAATTAATACTAAAGGCTTAGCTTTTTTTTTTTTTTTTCTTAGCAAGTACTTTTTACAGAGCTGGTTTGCTTGTCCCAGCACCTAATCCTCCTCATTTCACAGCATGGGCCCAGGACCAGCCATGGCAGAGTTTAAAGGCTTAGCTTTTTAACTTAGTGTTACTAAACCCAGGACCCTGAATTCACTATATCTGGTCTCCCACAGTACACAAAACATGGAAATGCAATAGTTTAGTAAATATAAACTGCTAAATACCTTTTCTCATCAGCAGTATATAGCAGTCTTGTGACTTCCATCAATGTCTGGCTGAGCACTGGGTAAAGCTTGTAGGAGGAGTTTTCATTCTCCCATGATTGTCCTACGAGGATGCAGGACCCCTGACCCTCTGTCTGGACAGTGTCGATTGCCCCTGTGCTGATCACATTCACTCTCCCAAGAAAAAAAAAAAAAAATTCTCTACCAATATAGACCAAACTGAGAATGTGCAGCTTGTCCCCTAGCGTCTGTACTATCTGGAGATGGATTGGGGACAGTGGAAGAAGGGGAGGGTCAAAAGAGACAGGATCAAACAGCTTTTTTTTTTTTAAAGGTGTTTATTTTTGGATTTTTGCAACAAAAATAATACAAAAACGATGAAATCATAAGAAGACCAATAATATAAACTGTTCTACATACATGTATGTCATAGGTATTTTGATCATTGAAAATATAGCAAAAATCATGAAGTAGTACAGCTGTACAGAGCAGTAACATCCCAACCAGAAGCAACTCGCACCATTCATACACACACTCATACACACATCTGTCACCCGCGACCACCAATAATACAGTATAATTATGGCGCTTCTTGTAGAACAACCCCTCATCAGAACGCATACAGATTTCCATCCACATTAAGATATATGTCAAGTAATGTTTGCTAAGAACACATCTCCTCGCCTCCTCCCTGAGACAACTGTGAGGAGAGGACCTCCCCCCAGAAGTCCTTTGAAACATCCAGCCAAGGCTGCCAGATCTTGGTGAACTTCCTAGGGCATGCTCTGCTCTTATAAATCAACTTAAATTTGGGGAGGGTCCCATGTACAATACGGAAGAAGGCTTGGGCTGAAGGGGGTTCAGTATCTTTCCAATGCAATAAAATGGTTTTACGTGCATAAAACAATAAAATACGTATTAACATCCTAGCATGAGTGCGAGGAACACTATCATTTAGTACTCCCAGGAGACCGACCTCTGGAGTTTGCGGCAGCGGTATATGTAACTTACGGTTGAAAAAGGAAAAAACATCTTTCCAGAAGGCTGCAAGTCCGGGACATGCCCAAAACATATGAAAGAAATCAGCAGCGATTCTTTTACATCTAGCGCATGCAATATCCTGACCCAGTCCCATTGTAACCAACCTAGCAGGTGTATAGTGTAAGTGATGTATAAACTTAAATTGTATCAGGACATCAGCCGTACTGATGATATCCTGAAAGCACACTTCCACTGCCTCCTCCCAGTCCTCCTCAGAAAGCTCAGGCATAATCCTTTGCCATTTACGTTGAGAGTTCTGAAAAGGATCCGCACCCATCACCTGAAGGCGCCCATAGAAGGTCGTCACAAGCTTGTCTATCTCTGGAAATGACAGAAGGTCCTCCATGGAGGATTCTCTGAGCTCTATGGTCAATGAACCAAACTGTGTCCTGAGGGCATGTCGCAATAAAAGGTATTTGAAGAAAAATTTGTTTGCAATGTCATATTTAAGTCAAATGGATTCAAAAGACATTAATATATTGTTTTCAAAAATATGAGAGAGGTGCGTGATCCCATAGCGGGCCCACCACATCGAATCTGGATGACCACAGAGCTCAGGAATGTTCGGGTTCCGCCACAGAGGAGTCTGTGGCGAGATATCGACTTGGGATTGTACCAGTATCTTTCCCCCCTCCCTCCAGGCCATAAAGCAAACCTCAGCGGGAGAAAATCTGGAACCACCCGTTTTTTTAGACCTATGTAGTTCGTCCTTCAAGGAGGTAGGGGATGCAAATAGAGACAATAGAAAAGCCGTGGATGGAGTTTGGGGGTCAGAGTGCAACCAGTCATGGACATAAGTGAGCTGGGATGCGAGAAAATAGTTCCTCAGATTTGGGCAAGCCAATCCACCTACAGGTTTGGCCGCTTGCAATGATGATTTGGCTATACGAGGTTGGTTACCGTTCCAAATGAAAGTAAACAGGGCAGAGTCAAGTTTTGCAAATAATTTTTTGGTAAGGAAAACGGGGGAAGCCCTAAAACTATAGAGAAATTTTGGCAGAAAGATCATTTTAAATATGTTTATGCGACCAATTAAATTAAGAGGCAAGGACGACCAGGTACGGAATTTCTCCGTCATCTGTTGGACTATAGGGGTGACATTAAGTTCCTCGTACCTAGAGAGATCAGTATGTATCTGGATACCAAGGTATTTAAGGGAGGGCGTCAATTGGATACATGACCTCTGTAGATAGTTGTAGGGGGAGGGGGGACCGATAGCCAAGGCCTGCGATTTTTCCCAGCCCACTTTGAGTCCTGAGACCACACCAAACTCCTCCACCACCTGCATTAATTTTGCAAAAGAGCTTTCCCGTCCATCTAAATATATCAGGGCATCATCTGCGTATAAGGAGATTTTTTCCTCAAGCGGGCCCGAACGGATGCCCCCAATCTCAGCCGTCTGCCGCACAGCCAGAGCCAGTGGCTCAATGGCTATTGTGAACAGCAGGGGAGAGAGAGGGCATCCCTGTCGGGTACCCCGACCCAAGGAAAATGATGCAGAAATATCCATGTTTGTACGCACCCTAGCTCTTGGGTCTGCGTACAGTAAGCGGACCCAATGAATAAAAGTTGGGCCAATACCCATCCGTGCCATAGCCTCCCATAAAAAAGGCCAACTCACAGTATCAAAAGCTTTTAGTATATCTAGGGACAGAACTAAGCCGGATCGCCCCGCACGTGCCGCCTCATGGACATGTAGGTACAACCTTCGGATATTATCAAATGTACTCCTGCCAGGCATGAAACCAGACTGATCTGGTGGTATAAGGGTGAGGATGACAGACTGGAGTCTAAGGGCGAGAATTTTTGCTAAGATCTTTACATCACCATTCAGAAGTGAAATAGGCCTGTAGGATCCGCAGTATTTGCTATCTTTACCGGGTTTTCAAACAGCTTTTTTACCAGTATGGAGGATTAACCCCTTAGGTTCCACAGTGAGTGTAACAAGCATGCTTTACTGCATATACAGACTGATTTTACTGTTGTGGGTTTAGTAACATTTTAAAGCAGAACTTAAAATCCCATTTTTTTTTGTGCTGCACTTCAGCACGTCCTGCTTTCGTGCCTAGGCCAGAATATTGTCATGCACCACTGCCTCCAGAGAATGTCCATTTTTTTATTGCAGAGTGCAAGTGCAGCCGCAAGATTTTGCACATACACATGTCTCTAGAACCTGACAGAGGCCCACGGCACATCTGTGCACACGCAGGGCATTTCTGCACATTCGTGAACAAATCACAACATCATAAGGATAACTGCCACAACCTAGTGTAGTGTG
Source organism: Lithobates septentrionalis (assembly GCA_037952835.1). NCBI lineage: Eukaryota > Metazoa > Chordata > Amphibia > Anura > Ranidae > Lithobates > Lithobates septentrionalis. The sequence continues at coordinate 688,974 of JBBDGP010000426.1, read as the reverse complement.
TCTGTGCGAGCATGGAAATGCCCCTGCACATGCACAGATGAGCTGTGGGTCCTTGCAAATTCATTGAGACTTGATACATATCTGCGTACATGGCAGATAATCAAAGCGGTAGTAAATCACTGCAGAAAAAAACCACCTGTATGACAATGCCATAATGTGCTAGTATGTATCGCATACTAGCACATTATGAAATACTTACCTTAGAACAAAGCCCTTATAACAGCACCCAGTCACCACTGAAAGGGCTGACATTTTGCCCTAGCCTTTCTTCCGGGTTTGCGGGCTCCGATACTGTGAGTGGGCGGAGCCTTGATAACGTCACTCGTGCGCATGCATGTAGGAGCCCCCGGTTACGGAAGAAGCTCTCTCAGATTGCATGCGCTGGCGATGTCAGCGGCTACATACAGGGTGAATATTCATTTTACCTGCAGGTAAGCCTTATTATAGGCTTACCTGTAGGTAAAAATATAAAAAGCGGACTTTACTACTGCTTTAAAGATGGCAGTACCAATGACAAGCAAGGAATACCAATATCCCCGAGTGAAGTTCCACTTTAGTCCATTGTTAGCAAGCAGTGTAACATGCTCCAATACATGTGAACAAACCAGTGTGGCCAAACACATACAAAACTCCCCCCGCTTGCTCCCGGCCACAGAGTGTAATTCTTTAACCTTCTGGGTAAGGGAGAGAGCAAGCTGAGGACAAGAGTATGGACATTGGAGGACACAGGAGGGTGTGGAGGGGTGACTTGTCACTTTAGGCCAGGGGTCTCCAAACTTTCTAAACAAAGGGCCAGTTTATTGTCCTTCAGACTTTAGGGGGGCCGGACTGTGACCAGCGACAGTGGAAATTTTCCTGGCATCAATGGGCATAAACATCACCATATTTGGTATTAGAGGGAGGAATAGTGCCCCATCGTTGGTATCATTGGGAAGAATAGTGGTCCTAATATTGGTGTCAGTGGAAAAAAATGGAGCTCCATTGTTGGTGTCAGTTGGACGAATAGTGTCTCATATCAGTGTCTCATATCAGTGAGAGGAATAGTGCCCCAAGGGCTGGATAAAGGCAAACAAAGGGCCACATTTGGTCCCAAGGTCACAGTTTGGAGACCACTGCTCTAGGCAAGTGGTTCTAAAACCTCAGTCCTCAAGTACCCCCAACAAGCCATGTTTGCAGGTTTTCCTTTATCTTGCACAGGTGCTTTAAATCAGAGTCAATGGCTTGGTATTTTGGACAGCTATTTTATCTAAGAGAAATTCCCAAAACATGGCCTGTTGGGGTTACTTGAGGACTGAGGCTGAGAACCACTGCTCTAGGCAATGTAAGACAGTGGGGTTGATTTACTAACACTGTAGAATGCAAAATCTGGTGCATTTTTGCATAGAAACCAATCAGCTTGTAGTTTTCTTGTCAAAGATTAATTGCACAAGCTAAAGTTAGAAGCTGATTGGCTACCATGCACAGCTGCACCAGATTGTGCGCTCTCCAGTTTTAGTAAATCAACTCCAGTGTGTGCTTTTACACAGGGCAACACTGTGGGATACAGTAGGAAGAAGAAGTCACTGGAGCAGTGGACAGTGGCGCCAGCGCTGAAGAAATTACCAGAGTTGGGTGGAATGTAACACGTCAGGAGGCATCACATTACGCAGGTCTTTACACTAGCAATAGGAAAAAAAATGAATAGCCTTTAGTGTTACTTTAACAGGTCCTCTTTACACCATTGGTCTGCCTTAATACAGGCCCTTTAACACACATTGTGGCTCCTATTATTGTGTGTTGTGTTAATAATGATAACAATTATTTCTATAATGCTATCTTCCCAGGGAAATTATAGAGCTTATCAAACTGGTGTTAGGATCTTCGAAGAGAAGAATTTTTCAGGTTTAAATGGGCTCATTAGTGCACCAATAAAGGTGTATGCAACATTTTTGGCAGTGCATGAATGTTGTCACCCTATAACAGGAAGGATCTCCATGGCAGTATTGTTTTGTTGAAAGCTGCGGGTTTAAGAATATTAGAAATGACTGTACTTAACTAATTTTAGTACTATTAGGTATAATTACTTTAACATATTAAAACTAATATGAGATTTTAGTTATTGGGTTTAGTACATGATATCTAGTACATGATATCTTCATACATTTTGCATATGTGCTCTGTACACTATACCATGGTAATTGACAGAACAGTTTACACATGGCAAAAGGGCTGAATACTTATAATTCAATATAAGTGCTGTTTTTTTTTCTGCTATAGTTGTACTTGTTAGTGTTGTGATGGAGATATTGAATTCCATATTTATATCAATGAGATTCAAGCGTACCATCGTGAGGACTTTCTAATTAGATTACCATGCCCCATTTTGTATGATGTGTACGTGTATGTATGTATATATCTATCTATCTATATGTCTGTGTATATATATATATATATATATATATATATATATATATATATATATATATGTAATATATATTTATGGGTGTATATAGGTGTATTTTTTATAGGAACATGTGTAATAGAAGGCAGGCGAATTTACTGTTTTGGCATCTCAAACACACCTTTTGTGTTGGCCTGCTATCCGCATAGTAACTAAGTTACCCTATTGTTCGTAGAGAGAGCCAGGGCAGACATTGCGTCTCTCGAGTCCTTGTAATGCTAATTTATGTTATATCACAGAGGGCTGACGGTTGGAAATCAAGAGATAGTTAAACAGGTTCTCAGACAGAATGGCACCCGAGTTCTTAAAATCTTAGCATGAACTTCTGGACAGCTTACCAATGAACTTTAGGCTTCAGGGGTAGCCAATCAGGATTCAATGCCACTTCTGAACCAATGAGGTGACCCTGAGTTCTGATTGGTGGGAGTGGGTTCTAAAAACATAAAACCAAAAACCTGGAGAGGCGAGGGCTCTTCGGCGGACGGTGTAGATGCAGGATGGTTACGTAAGACTTCTCCATACAAGCATCAGATGGAACCCAGAGATCAGAGGGATCACCGCACCAGGACCGGACAGACGGGAGGTCAAGTGCTCACTCTACATGGACGGTGTTCTGTGCTGATCGGCGCTCCATCGACACACTCGCCCAGACCTGTGAGGACTTCGGCCAAGCTTCAGGGGCAAAGGTCAATTGCGGGAAGTCGGAAGTCATGCTCTTCGGAAAGTGGTTCCTGCCTTCTTCTGCGCCCATTCCCTTCAGCGTCAAGACGGACTTCATCAAAATCCTTGGGGTCTGGTTTGGAGCTGAGGGCGCAGCCCTGAAGTCCTGGGAGGAAAGACTGTCAAAGATGCGACAGAAGTTTGGACTTTGGAGCCTCAGAGAACTCACCATCGAAGGCAAAACACTGGTACTCCGCAGCGAGATCCTCCCTGTGTTGCAGTACCTCGCCCAGGCCTGGCCCCCTCGGGTTAACACCTGTAAGGCCATCACCAGGGCGGTGTTTCACTTCATCTGGAGCTCCAAAATGGACAGAGTGAAGCGGGCGGTTATGTTCAAGGAACCCCTCAAGGGCGGTAAGGGCGTGCCCGACATCGCTACCTTATTGAGGGTGTGCTTTGCTTGTAACTGCATCCGCAGGACATTGGTTGACAGAACTGTGGACTCTGGCGGTAACTCCATGTCCCGTTTTTTCCTCCTGCCTCTTTGGAGGACCCTGGGATGGGACAAATGGGACAGCTCCATCCCCTACAACTGGGACACCCCTTGGTACTACTTGGACACCTTCAAGTTTATTAAGGAGCTGGGGCTACATGGAGTGAAGCCCGACTTGTGGAAGCCAAAAACTATCCACAAGTTGATCAGAGCATCGGACATTGTCGAGACTGTTCCAGGCCTCCCTACAGCCACTTGTAAAGTGGTCTGGAGGAATGTTTCTTCAAAGAGACTCACCAACAGGCACAAAGATCTGGCATGGATGGCAATCCAAGGGGGGTTGCCACTCAGGACATTCATGCATGCCAGAAACCTGTGCAGATACAGGCACTGCCCCTTTTGCATCATCCAGGAGGAAACTGCTCTGCATGTTTTCTGGGAGTGCCCCTTTGCACAGGACCTGTTGAGGGCCTTGGAACCTGAACTCAAAGACTTTGTGCCACAGACTGCTATCACACACTTTGGTGTGTTGAACGGACTCTTCTGTGGAACTCATTCACAGGAGGACATTGACGGTGCCTGGCAGGTGCTGTGTTGCTTTAAGGATGCTTTATGGTGCGCCAGGAAGCGCCTCATCCACCAGCGGGAGAGGATGTCTATCGAGGACTGTCGCAGACTGGTTCACAGTCTGCTCAGAGACTATCACTTGATGGACTTCAAGGAGGAAGAGGAGGTCTGAAGATTTCCCCATCCCCCCCCTCTCCCCCGTGTATCCTTTGGCAGTTCAAATAAAGCTTCGGGCCTGTGAACTCTTTTTTCCCTACCCTACCCCACCTTCTCCACCCCCCCCATCACACCCGTTGCCCATTTGAATGTTATTTGACTGTATGACCGGACTTTTTGTGAAATGTTATTGAAGTACTGCTTTCAGGGTAATGCGGCGTCATGCATGATGTGATGTTTCGGGGTATTATTACTCTGCACAACACATTAGGCATCATACCGCAGGATGAATGTAATTTATTTGTATGCTTGGCAATGTATTGTTATGTAGTGTATTTATGCGCTGCGTCGCAATACTGAATGTACCCTGTTTAACTATTTGTTTTTTGTATATTTTCTTGCAAAATAAAGTATACATTTTCAATCAAAAAGACTTCTCCATACAATGTATCTCTATGTCTCTTTTCTTTCCTGTAACCTTTTCTATCATCGGATTTGGCCGTAATACCTTATTAATCTCTTGATAGCATGGGTATGAGCATTATAGCAATATTTATTATCATTGGTAACATTGCTGTTTTTAAGGTTGTATCATTTATATCATAGTTGCTAATCTCATATTAACACAAGTTTCTTTTCTGTACAATAGTAAGTTTAAATAAATTAGATTGTTACCCTTTTCGAACAGGTATCATTCGTCCTTAATTTCATGGTTGATTCATATATAGATAAAAGGTTTTAATCACTTATGTATCCTTAAGTATATAAGTGAGGTATGCATAAAGGTAGCCACGTCAGATGGTGCCCCGCGTGAGGAAGTTTAATTTTGGGGTGAATATGATTCTTGTATGGAAGACAGAGCTGGTTTTGTGTTTACCTGTCTCCCATCTGAATACCCAGACTAAAAAAAAAAACTTATTAGAACTTTACCTTTTGTCTGTGCTAATACTTTGATGAGACTGATTTTGAATAATGCATATGAGAAATAGAAATAGAAACTGTATATTGTGTATGATTATAGATGTGAGATTAGTTGCAACCTGCAATGTGTGGGTTTTGTAAGCAACTGCATGTTTGTGGCCATGCACGGGGGATGGGCAGCCAGGCTCGCTGTTCCATGGTTGTTACATTAGGATATGTATGTGGAAAGGGCTACTCCCTGTGCACAATAGGAAGAGGGAGGGTTTCTTTTTGTTTTTGAGATGAAAAGACCATGCAAGCATTCACTGTGGGTGGGATGGTCTCAGGATGCCAGGAACGCTGTTTGTATTTCTGAGATGTTTTTTTCTGTGAAAGCTGATGCCAGAAGAAGGATTGAACTTTCTTTGAGAAAAGTGGGTATGTTTGAGCTGTGTTATATTGTGGCGTTGTTGTTTCATTGTAAAGCATGTGTTGCTAAGTGTGCACTCTCAATTGTGCGGCGAGATTACATACTTTTCAGTGGAACTGTTCCTAAACTGTGTGCATTTACAAATGTGCAGTCAGTCTTTGTGGAGAAAGGAGTCTAGTGAAGAAGTCTGATTTAGCAGGATCAACAATTGCATTTCATGTGTTGGTGTTTTAGTGTGCCCTTTTTCTCAGTGGCCATTTTGTGGTTGCCGTGAGACTGTGGCCCGATGTTCATTTGCAACTACCAGTTTATGTTTATGTAACTTTTGGCTTTTTTGGATGTGTTTGGTTGGAGAGCCTGTATTTGAGGCCTGCCAAGGTCCCTAGTGGTATGCAGAATGAAATGTTTGTAAGTGTTCATTTAGTATCTCAAATGTGTAATTTTGTAGGGAGAAATTTTAGTTTTGGCGGGAAAATGCATCATTTTGTTGTGGCCTGGCTTTCGTCTGCCATTTCCTTTTGTTGTTACCATGAGAACAAGGGTTTGATCGGCTAATTATCTGCAGATTGTGCCACATCCTAGATTCAAATTTGAAACAGAGAAAATTCCCCTGGTGGACTTTAAAGGCACATATAAAGGAATGTTTAGGAGAGTATATAGAGTAAACAACAGTTTATTTATTACAAAAAAGTTCCTCAAGTAAATATCAAACAAATAACATGAATAAAAACAGGGAATGCAGTTCCATAGATATAAAGCTAGTGATACCAATACGCTTGCACCCGGCGCGTTTCGGAGTTGCTTTTGCCTCCTTCTTCAGGGGTGATTGTAAGCTTTAAACAGAGATTTATTGGTATCTATAGATATTGGTTACGCATTCCAAAAGCGTTTAAAAGAAAACAGACGTATTGACACATACTGCCCATCAGACGCGTCCCCTGATCATGGTGTGTAGAGCTTTAGTAGAGTGTATCCAAGATATTCATATAGCCTCTATCGAGGTAAAGATAAATAGGTAGGAATGTATGGGGTAGTTTTACTTCCTTTCAGTAGGAAGAGAAGCCCATTAGTCAAGGGCGTATAAATGTTTGGATCTGAAATCACACTGAGGCCAAATGCGGGTCCTGGTCAGCCTACAGTATAGGGATCAACAGCTGATGATGGATGTAGATCAGGTGAGGCCCAAATAAAATGTGTAACAGCAGCTCACACCGACAGCGTCCTGCCCAAAGCAGATGACTTTTTGTTGTTACCATGTGACTGTGCTGTGGTTTTCATCGGCCATCTTGCTGTAGTCTACCATGTGGTCGTGGTCTGGCTTTCGTTTGTGCTGTTTGGCCTGTGGGTCATCCTATAGGGGAAGGTGTAGCCACCATTGCTTTGTCTGTGAAACCATGTGACATGAGCCACCATTTTGTTTCTAGGCATTATCTCTGTTTTAAGTGAATGTAAGCTTTTGTAGGTGTTCTGTGTTTGTACTTTTTGTCAACTCTTCAGTAGAAGAGTGGCGATTTTTGTATTGGATTTCTGTTTTGGTGGGAAAATGCACCCTTTTGTTGTGGCCGGGCTTTTGTCGTAGACACCATGAGGCCATGGTCGGCGGCCATTTTGAGAGGTGCAGTTTAAGGATTTTGTGCTTTCTAGCCTGTAAATCATCCCAGAGGGGAAGCTGCTACAATTCCTTTGTATGGGTGTAGCCATCCAGTCTACTTTGCATTGAATTTAATAGCTTTAACTGAGTTTTTGTACTTTTAGCGGTGCATGTTTTTAAAATATTTTTGGAGTTCTTCAGAGGGCAATTCATTGTTTTGAGGCTTGTATTGTATATCCTGCAAGAGTTTAGGAAGGGGGCAATTTATTCTTAGATATCTCTATGCAGTTATGGTTAGGGAGCAGGATGTTTCGTCCACTCTGGGAGTGGCAGACAGAAGAGATGTACTGTGTGGACTATTAGAGGAGAGATATGCTGTGTGTACTGTGGGGGGTGAGTCTGGCTGATATCATCAGACTCAGAGATCAAATTTTTTTTATTTAAACAAAAAAAACAATGTCTTCTTTTAAGAAGGGTGTCATTTTTGGGAGCGTTCATTTGATTTTCTAATCGTTAGCGGGGTCGGGTCGACGTTTATTTTTAACCACAGTGATGGGAAGATTTGGAGATAAATAGGGAACTTCTTGGTCAAGGGAATTGTCAGACAGTGTATGTGGTTTTCGTTCAGAAATTACATTGATTTTAAAAACAGAATGTTAAAAACAAGTTAAAATTTCAAACATTTTTTTCCATTCAGCAAAGGTACAAAGATTTTTCGCCTGAATATTCTTGTCTGAAAATTGATCTGTGTGGCCAGCATGGGGCTCGGTGCAGGCCTATGCAGTTTGTTTTTTATCTATCTCTGCAGTGCTTTTTGCTGTGCATTTTCTTGCACGTGATTTTGCTGCAATTTGCGTTTTTGTTTTTTCTGGCCAGGTTGTTGTAGGTCATATTGGAGGACACGGGTTGCTGCAGGGGTGCATTGTATGTTTTTCTGCAGCTTCTCCTTTGAAGTGTATTGAACAGAAGAGGCGCTGTTTTGCATTAAGGAGGGAGTCCCTGACCCTTTCCAAATATGCTGGGGGGGGGGGGGGCATGGATGTGAACGGGTCTCATGGGAGGCCATGTGAATGAACTGTAGTGTGTTTCTGCAAAATGCACCAGAAAAGCACATAGATGTGAACCAGGTCTAAGATGTTTATTAACATAATGGGGTTGAGAAGGCTAGGGTTGGCCCTTTGTGGTGCAGGGGGGAGCAGATAGTCACTACTGTAAGGGGTTCATTTTTTTACTGTAGAATGGTGAAAGTTATATTTACGTTTGCGATTGTTTGTTTTTTTGTACTATAGAGGGCTCATTTTGTTTTTGTTTTTTGACCCCCATTGTGTTACCGGCCGATTGATCGATTGTGAAGGTAGTAGTCGAATGATTTTGTGGTCGATTGGTTGTAGATTAGTCGATTAGTTGTTTCAGCCCTAGTATGGATCTGTCTCTTTGTAAACTACTAACTGTGGATGGTGAGCTTTGTAATTAGACCTGTATACACTGGCTATATTGTAAACTGATACCAATCATATTGAAATTAGGTGTACATCAGATAACTGCCTCCTGTACTACAAGCACCCATAGGGTCCTGATTATCCAAGTTTATGTTAATCATTATGGGGATAACAGAAGTAATAGCCCTTTGTTAAGCATTTCCTTTAGAATACCTCTGAAAAGTCCACGGGGGAGATTGAACTCTTATAGTTTGGAAAATCTCCAGGCTATTTTTTTTTTGAAGGACTATAGTCAGAACAGGGAAACAAATGACCCCAAGGGAAGAGATGATAGATAGATATGGACCTTGGGTTGTGAAAGGCAACCTGTAAAAAGGTTGGGGAATCAGTTCAAGGTCCGGAGTCCGTAAAGGATGGGTAATCTAATCGCTTCAAAGAGGGGGTCTGAATGGGGTAAAAAAATTGTTCTGACAAGTAGTGAAAAAAAAAATCGTCAAGGGTGACAGGGGCGGTACCTGTCAACCCAATTCTTGGTCAGAGAGTAGCTACCTCTGAAGTAAAGGCAACCTGTAAAAAGGTTGGGGAATCAGTTCAAGGTCCGGAGTCCGTAAAGGATGGGTAATCTAATCGCTTCAAAGAGGGGGTCTGAATGGGGTAAACCCTATCAAATGACCCCACGGGAAGAGATGATAGATAGATATGGACCTTGGGTTGTGAAATATTTGCAAGATTGGGATCGTTGGACTGGGAAGAAGTATTTTAAAAGAGGTACTTTTATGGCAAAAGCTTGGGAAAATCTGTACCTTGCTCACCACAGAAAGATGACACGGCCATATGAAAAAGACACGTTATTTATATGGATGCTGGAGTCAGCAAATAAAACAGAGGAAGTGAATGTTATTACTATGGGATTTAAGGAGAAATCATTCCAAACTCCTGAGAATGCGTCCATACAGCTGAGAAGGGGCTAATGAAATGGGATGGTACTCTGAAAGAATTTTAACCTTAACAAACAGATGTTATGGGTTTAAGAAGAAGTACAGGTTATTATAGAAAACATGCTAATGTGTGATGTCTAGAGGTCATCGTTAACCTAGCCAATCGTGTGAGTGTGTGTGGAGTATGTAATATATGTCGTATTGTGTGACGTTTGTTCTCAGCTGCTGACAGCCCACCCAAATGACCCCCCTTCTTTCTCACCAGGTCTGTGAAAAAGTACAGCGAACTGTATTGACATGCAAATGACCTGAGCCAAGATAATTATCTGTAGTGAATTGAAAGATACATGTACTAAAATTACTTTGTTTTTCAGGAAAACAGTACTGGAGAGGTTCTTTGTGGTGAGGTATTATGATCTGTTGACAAATGGTACTGCTAAAAGATTTTTTACGGATTGCTAATTTTTTTCAACCATGGTGAATACCTTTTTTTGGGGGGAATTATTGGTATACCATAGAAAAAAAATCCACGTGGTATTAATGTGTATTAAGTAATACATATTAATGATAAGTTGAGCTCAACAATTTTTTGGTATCTTAAAAAAAAAAAGTGCACTGTTTATGTAATGTAATGTAATGTAATGTAATGTATATTTGTGTTTCATATGCTAATGTCTTGTTACAGGTATATAACCATTGGATTATTTTGTTTCTAGGAGGAAAATGGAATATTTATTACTAAATTTTATTGATGTTTTATTTCTCAGATTCGATAATTGGGTTTCCTGGCTTTAAAGGGCACATCGGTCGGCTCGTGTACCCACTACTGTTCAGTGATCCCGGCGCCTCAGTGCTGCAAGGGATATTTCTTTGCCCTTTGGCCAGTTGTGTTTGGTAGAAGAAGTTCCTCGAGTTGGATGCACATTATGCAATTTTTGTTTTCCAATTTCCTTCAGATTTACCTTCAGATGTGTAGTATGAGGGCCTACCTGATGGCATACAAGTTGAGAGTGTATAGTTTTGAGAGAGCCTGGAGAAGAGTTGTGCAGGAAGATTGTGTGTATTGCACTCTGTGTTCTGGATGGAGAGGTCATTGCTGGGAAGGAAGCACCTGGGTATTATTTGGGACATAGACGAGTTTGTTTCTGTGTCCTAAGGAATACCGATGTAACGTTAGTCAGGGAACTAGAGGGTTCTCTGAACCTAACCATAGGTAGAGGTGCATTGTATACCCTGGGCATGGTCTCTGAAATCCAGGCACAGGGATGGAGTTGTGTGGGCATGCTGTATTCTCCTCAGTGGATACCCATAGGTGTCCTTCCTGTCCTAGACTCCTTGCGTACCTTAACTAGTGGTCTGTGTCCTGCATGACAGGAAGACCAGTGCCCCATAAGGTGTGCAACCTCTATGAAGAGACAAGTGTACCTGGTGGCAGGTGGTTTTCAATCCAGGTATTCTGACTATTTCCCATCCTTAGGAAAGAGAGGCTTAATGGAGACTGTCTGTGGAGCTGGAGGTGGGGCACTGGGTACCTTAAAACACTATGGAGCTGGAGCTATTCAGGATCACATTGGGGGAGTCTTGTGCTACATATCAGGGAAGGGGTTAGGAAAGCCAACTTGCTCTGTCCAGCATCACTTTGCAGGGACAGACAGGTGGGGGTAGTATCCAGGTTGCCTATGAGTCGTAATAGATTGGTGGATGACTCAGTTCCAGGATCGTCAAAAATCTTACTTGCACTGTTCTCATCCTTAATGGCAGGGATGGAACATTGTGCAGATATCACGGTCAATCTGGGTACTATCCTATCAGACTCTACTGGATTACACCCTAGAGTTCATCTTGTTCTGATGGTTTGAGTATGGACAGCCTCAGATGACTGATAAGTGCTAGAGAAAGGTAAGGGTTGTGCTATGGGAAAAGGCAACAATGCTGGCACAGGGGGGGTCATGTCTAATGGATGGCGGGGTAGTGTCCCAACTGGTCCTAAACAAAGTTAAAACTACTTGAGACTGGAGACCAGGGTACTGGTACTAGTATCACATGTCTAATGATGCACTGTTTTCAGCATCAGGTTAAATGGTACCCAGCAGGGTACACTACCTCGGGGAGTCTATAGTACACCTCCTCTGGCCCGTGGCATGGATATAGCAGGAACACCGGGTTGTATACCCCGATCACCCCTGAAGAAAGGTTTTATAGCAAACCTGACATCCCCTTACACCTACAGAAACTTCCTCTGGGATTTGGGGCTGAGTTAAAAGCTTGGCTGATGGATTTCGGACAACAGGATGAAATATTAAATGTACTAAGAGATGCTGAAAAACAAGCCACCATACGACTCACCCATGATCAAAATGGACTGATCCAAGTATCCCACGCTTTAGACGCAGACGCTAAGATTTCCTGTTGGGAACATTTTGCTCCACCCTGTTGTTGTCCTAACCTGTGCAGCCTTATTGCTTTTCCTGATGCAGGTAATAATGTGCGTTACTATCAGGAGAATGAATGCCAAAGCTATGAGAATGTGCACCTCAACGAGGTATCTTCTCTCAAGGAACAGAAAGGCCACTAACTCAGAAACAAATCTCTGAGGAAGCCAGATCCAATCCAGACCAGTACAAAGAAGTTGCGCATGTAAGAGAGGACCCTAGAACTATATTTTTCTTGTTCCAGGGATAAGCCTCTTCAATTTTTAGTAATAAAGTGCAGTCAGGTTTACCTAAATTCCAAAAGTTTTAATCATTTTTATTATTTTTATTTATTTATTTTTTTAAATAATTTTTCTCTCCCTTTTGTTGTTAATATCTGTGTACCTGACCTGCAAAAATACTGTTAATGGGAGAGGAGGTTTTTTTTTTTCAAGAAAAATATTTTTGTTCTTTTTTGTTTTTTATTATGTTTTTTAACCAATGTATTCATTTTTCTTATATATATACAGATTCAAGGCTCTTTAACAGTCTTGGTTGGAGCAGCCTTCAATCTGTAGTTTTTTTTCGTTTTTTTGTTCTTTTTTTTTCATTTCCACTATTTTTCCTGTTCATTTTCATTACTCACCTCTCTTCCATTCCTTTTTCTTCTTTAATATTATGCTCTCTGAGTTTTTTTCCTTTGATTTCTAATATCTATCTTCTCAAGATAATGTAACTAAGACATCAGTCATATCATTTTTGTTTAAAAAAGACTTTGCCTGCCCGCAAGTACCATATTTTAACTAAAGTATCCCTGGACATCCAGTTTTATGTCTTAATGTAATTTCACCTCCCCTGGTCTACCTACTACTTTAACCTGAGCCCCATGAGCAGGTGTGGGGAACCCAGGGACCTGGCAATAACAGACAGTATTGTCTATCCCTACCATCAAGGGCCATGGATGATACTGGCTGTTGCTCAGACTATGTACCCTGTGGGGAACCCACTCTACTCTACTCGTCCACATTACACCCTTTATGAGTATTTAGTCTTAATGGCCAACACTCTGCTCCTGTCCAGCATTTCTCCAATATCTGTACACTAACGTTCTCCTCTCTCTTTTTGTATTCATGCACGACTGTCTGGAGGCCCGCCCGACCCACCTGAAGAAGCAGCGACCACCAAGTTATTTCTTGAGATAAATGTGTCACGAATAAGACTTTCCTGGACTTTCCTTCACCATGCTGAAAAGTGCTGTCTCGCGGTCCGATCCAATCGATGCAACCATTACATGGTCTTACAAAGATACAGGACTAGATATGCCAGGATCCCGCCATCAATGTTGGAGTTCCGCTCTTCCAAGGCAGAGGGGCGATGAAACATTGCAATACAGACACTCATGGTTTGGATGTGAAGTCTCAAAAGCACCAGGATTTCTTTGCTATCTTAAGCCTACCTTGAGGAGTTCCGGCGTGTTCAAGAAAGGAAGAGGAGGCCGCAGTGGTGGTGGGGAAGGGTCGGGGCTTCTGGGCTGTTGTGGGTGGGTGCAAGATCATTGAAGGAGGACATAAGTTCAAGAATGAACTTCAGGGGGAAATGTGATGGAGATATTGAATTCCATATTTATATCAATGAGATTCAAGCGTACCATCGTGAGGACTTTCTAATTATTAGTGGGAATGCTTTAGCAGTCCCACTATTGTTATTCGTTTTTTTATTATTAGTGGGAATGCTTTAGCAGTCCCACTATTGTTATTCGTTTTTTTATTATTTTTCTTCTTATTCCGTACGTTTTTCGGTAATGCGCAACTTCTGCATACTTTCAGCTATTGAAACCATTCAACTATCAAAATGTTCGTCTCTTTTAGCTGAGGTGTGCTCTTTTTCAACTTTTTTTCTACCATTTATACTTTTTAAAATATTAAGCTTTTTATCACTTTTTTTAACATTGAAGTCAATGGGAGCATGCTTGAAATCCTTAAATTTTTCTTCCGCTCCCAAAAGTTTCAGCTCCTTCATACTTTCACCTAGAGACACCAAACAAACTTTAAAATGTTCACAAAATATTCAGCTATCTGGCTATAGCTTTTCAGTTTTATATCTTTTACAGTTTTTGAGAAAAAGCTTTTTGTTTAGAGGTCATTTCAAGAAATTTTAGCCATTAATCAGAGTGTACTGTGTGTGTTTTGTTGCCATGGTTACCAAAGCTTCTGTTATACACAGGGGGGGAGGTGGCTGGAGCATCTCAGCTCTGATTAGAGCCCAGGGGAGGGGACAAAAGCTGAAAAATCAGAACATGATTTCTAAACTGCCGCCACTCCCTCATTTTCAAGCCCACCTACATAAATCTTATATCAAAACGTTCAGCTATCCCTGCTGCCACTAAACATGTCCACGGCTAAGCCATAGTCCTGATAGTTTTCACAATATGACCATTTGTTTGCAACTCACGCCGTCCATTGACATTCATTGAAACTACACTCTAGCCCCTTCAAATTTGAAGGACAATTTCTAAACTGCGACCGTGCCTCCAATTTTAATATTTCAGAGACATACTATGTATCAAAATCTAGGTCTGGGTCTTGTGATTCTCACAATATAAAGATCTTCGCTGTAGGATGTATAGTTTTTAAAATACGGCCATTTGTTTAGAGGTAATTTCAGGAAATTTTAGCCATTAATCAGAGTGTACTGTTTGTTTTGTTGCCATGGTTACCAAAGCTTCTGTTATACACAGGGGGGGAGGTGGCTGGAGCATCTCAGCTCTGATTACAGAGCCCGGGGGAGGGGACAGACACACCATGTACTGATTTATAATAGAGGAATATGATGGGGCAGTTTTGATGGGGTAATTCTGATGGGGCAGTTTTGATGGTGGCAATATGATGGGGCAGTTTTGATGGTGGCAATATGATGGGGCTGTTTTGATAGGGCAATTCTGATGGGGCAGTTTTGATGGTGGCAATATGATGGTGCAGTTTTGATGGGGCAATTCTGATGGGGCAGTTTTGATGGTGGCAATATGATGGGACAGTTTTGATGGCAATATGATGGGGGCAATTTTGCTGGGGGCCGTTTTAGCAATTCAGCATTCCCACGCATTTTCCCCAGGAAATGCATTTTCTAGTTAGTGGGATTGCTTTAGCAGTCCCACTATTGTTATTCGATTTTATTTATTTTTAATAATTAGTGGGAATGCTTTAGCAGTCCCACTATTGTTATTCGATTTTATTAGTGGGAATGCTTTAGCAGTCCCACTATTGTTATTCGATTTTATTTATTAGTGGGAATGCTTTAGCAGTCCCACTATTGTTATTCGATTTTATTTATTTTTAATTTTATTCCGTACGTTTTTCGGTAATGCGTAACTTCTGCATACTTTCAGCTATTAAAACCATTCAACTATCAAAATGTTCGTCTCTTTTAGCTGAGGTGTGCTCTTTTTCAACTTTTTTTCTACCATTTATACTTTTTAAAATATTAAGCTTTTTATCACTTTTTTTTAACATTGAAGTCAATGGCAGCATGCTTGAAATCCTTAAATTTTTCTTCCGCTCCCAAAAGTTTCAGCTCCTTCATACTTTCACCTAGAGACACCAAACAAACTTTAAAATGTTCACAAAATATTCAGCTATCTGGCTATAGCTTTTCAGTTTGATATCTTTTACAGTTTTTGAGAAAAAGCTTTTTGTTTAGAGGTCATTTCAGGAAATTTTAGCCATTAATCAGAGTGCACTGTGTGTGTTTTGTTGCCATGGTTACCAAAGCTTCTGTTATACACAGAGGGGGGGGAGGTGGCTGGAGCATCTCAGCTTTAATTACAGAGCCCGGGGGAGGGGACAGACACACCATGTACTGATTATAATAGAGGAATATGATGGGGCAGTTTTGATGGTGGCAATTCTGATGGGGCAGTTTTGATGGCGGTCATTTTAGCAATTTAGCTATTCAGCAATTATTTTTGAAAAAAAATATATATTTTTGAAAAAAAAAATATATTTCTGAAAAAAAAAAAATTATTTTTGAAAAAAAAAAAAAAATTATTTTTGAAAAAAAAAAAAAAATTATTTTTGAAAAAAAAAAAAATATTTTTGAAAAAAAAAATTATTTTTGAAAAAAAAAAATATTTTTGAAAAAAAAAAATATTTAAAAAAAAAAATCATTTTTGAAAAAAAAATTTTTGAAAAAAAAATTATTTTTGAAAAAAAAAAATATTTTTGAAAAAAAAAAATATTTTTTGATGGGGCAGTTTTGATGGTGGCAATATGATGGTGCAGTTTTGATGGGGCAATTCTGATGGGGCAGTTTTGATGGTGGCAATATGATGGGACAGTTTTGATGGCAATATGATGGGGGCAATTTTGCTGGGGGCCGTTTTAGCAATTCAGCATTCCCACGCATTTTCCCCAGGAAATGCATTTTCTAGTTTTTAATTTTAATTTTATTCCGTACGTTTTTCGGTAATGCGTAACTTCTGCATACTTTCAGCTATTAAAACCATTCAACTATCAAAATGTTCGTCTCTTTTAGCTGAGGTGTGCTCTTTTTCAACTTTTTTTCTACCATTTATACTTTTTAAAATATTAAGCTTTTTATCACTTTTTTTAACATTGAAGTCAATGGGAGCATGCTTGAAATCCTTAAATTTTTCTTCCGCTCCCAAAAGTTTCAGCTCCTTCATACTTTCACCTAGAGACACCAAACAAACTTTAAAATGTTCACAAAATATTCAGCTATCTGGCTATAGCTTTTCAGTTTTATATCTTTTACAGTTTTTGAGAAAAAGCTTTTTGTTTAGAGGTCATTTCAAGAAATTTTAGCCATTAATCAGAGTGTACTGTGTGTGTTTTGTTGCCATGGTTACCAAAGCTTCTGTTATACACAGGGGGGGAGGTGGCTGGAGCATCTCAGCTCTGATTAGAGCCCAGGGGAGGGGACAAAAGCTGAAAAATCAGAACATGATTTCTAAACTGCCGCCACTCCCTCATTTTCAAGCCCACCTACATAAATCTTATATCAAAACGTTCAGCTATCCCTGCTGCCACTAAACATGTCCACGGCTAAGCCATAGTCCTGATAGTTTTCACAATATGACCATTTGTTTGCAACTCACGCCGTCCATTGACATTCATTGAAACTACACTCTAGCCCCTTCAAATTTGAAGGACAATTTCTAAACTGCGACCGTGCCTCCAATTTTAATATTTCAGAGACATACTATGTATCAAAATCTAGGTCTGGGTCTTGTGATTCTCACAATATAAAGATCTTCGCTGTAGGATGTATAGTTTTTAAAATACAGCCATTTGTTTAGAGGTAATTTCAGGAAATTTTAGCCATTAATCAGAGTGTACTGTTTGTTTTGTTGCCATGGTTACCAAAGCTTCTGTTATACACAGGGGGGGAGGTGGCTGGAGCATCTCAGCTCTGATTACAGAGCCCGGGGGAGGGGACAGACACACCATGTACTGATTTATAATAGAGGAATATGATGGGGCAGTTTTGATGGGGTAATTCTGATGGGGCAGTTTTGATGGTGGCAATATGATGGGGCAGTTTTGATGGTGGCAATATGATGGGGCTGTTTTGATAGGGCAATTCTGATGGGGCAGTTTTGATGGTGGCAATATGATGGTGCAGTTTTGATGGGGCAATTCTGATGGGGCAGTTTTGATGGTGGCAATATGATGGGACAGTTTTGATGGCAATATGATGGGGGCAATTTTGCTGGGGGCCGTTTTAGCAATTCAGCATTCCCACGCATTTTCCCCAGGAAATGCATTTTCTAGTTAGTGGGAATGCTTTAGCAGTCCCACTATTGTTATTCGATTTTATTTATTTTTAATAATTAGTGGGAATGCTTTAGCAGTCCCACTATTGTTATTCGATTTTATTAGTGGGACTGCTTTAGCAGTCCCACTATTGTTATTCGATTTTATTTATTAGTGGGAATGCTTTAGCAGTCCCACTATTGTTATTCGATTTTATTTATTTTTAATTTTATTCCGTACGTTTTTCGGTAATGCGTAACTTCTGCATACTTTCAGCTATTAAAACCATTCAACTATCAAAATGTTCGTCTCTTTTAGCTGAGGTGTGCTCTTTTTCAACTTTTTTTCTACCATTTATACTTTTTAAAATATTAAGCTTTTTATCACTTTTTTTTAACATTGAAGTCAATGGGAGCATGCTTGAAATCCTTAAATTTTTCTTCCGCTCCCAAAAGTTTCAGCTCCTTCATACTTTCACCTAGAGACACCAAACAAACTTTAAAATGTTCACAAAATATTCAGCTATCTGGCTATAGCTTTTCAGTTTGATATCTTTTACAGTTTTTGAGAAAAGCTTTTTGTTTAGAGGTCATTTCAGGAAATTTTAGCCATTAATCAGAGTGCACTGTGTGTGTTTTGTTGCCATGGTTACCAAAGCTTCTGTTATACACAGAGGGGGGGGGAGGTGGCTGGAGCATCTCAGCTTTAATTACAGAGCCCGGGGGGAGGGGACAAACACACCATGTACTGATTATAATAGAGGAATATGATGGGGCAGTTTTGATGGTGGCAATTCTGATGGGGCAGTTTTGATGGCGGTCATTTTAGCAATTTAGCTATTCAGCAATTATTTTTGAAAAAAAAAATATATTTCTGAAAAAAAAAAAATTATTTTTGAAAAAAAAAAAAATCATTTTTGAAAAAAAAAAATTATTTTTGAAAAAAAAAAAAATTATTTTTGAAAAAAAAAAATTATTTTTGAAAAAAAAAAAATATTTTTGAAAAAAAAAATTATTTTTGAAAAAAAAAATATTTTTGAAAAAAAAAAATATTTAAAAAAAAAAATCATTTTTGAAAAAAAAATTTTTGAAAAAAAAATTTTTTGAAAAAAAAAATTTTTGAAAAAAAAAATAATTTTTGAAAAAAAATTATTTTTGAAAAAAAATATATTTTTGAAAAAAAAAAATATTTTTGAAAAAAAAAATATTTTTTGATGGGGCAGTTTTGATGGTGGCAATATGATGGTGCAGTTTTGATGGGGCAATTCTGATGGGGCAGTTTTGATGGTGGCAATATGATGGGACAGTTTTGATGGCAATATGATGGGGGCAATTTTGCTGGGGGCCGTTTTAGCAATTCAGCATTCCCACGCATTTTCCCCAGGAAATGCATTTTCTAGTTAGTGGGAATGCTTTAGCAGTCCCACTATTGTTATTCGATTTTATTTTTTATTTTTAATTTTATTCCGTACGTTTTTCGGTAATGCGTAACTTCTGCATACTTTCAGCTATTAAAACCATTCAACTATCAAAATGTTCGTCTCTTTTAGCTGAGGTGTGCTCTTTTTCAACTTTTTTCTACCATTAATACTTTTTAAAATATTAAGCTTTTTATCACTTTTTTTTAACATTGAAGTCAATGGGAGCATGCTTGAAATCCTTAAATTTTTCTTCCGCTCCCAAAAGTTTCAGCTCCTTCATACTTTCACCTAGAGACACCAAACAAACTTTAAAATGTTCACAAAATATTCAGCTATCTGGCTATATCTTTTCAGTTTGATATCTTTTACAGTTTTTGAGAAAAAGCTTTTTGTTTAGAGGTCATTTCAGGAAATTTTAGCCATTAATCAGAGTGTACTGTGTGTGTTTTGTTGCCATGGTTACCAAAGCTTCTGTTATACACAGAGGGGGGGGAGGTGGCTGGAGCATCTCAGCTTTAATTACAGAGCCCGGGGGGAGGGGACAGACACACCATGTACTGATTATAATAGAGGAATATGATGGGGCAGTTTTGATGGTGGCAATTCTGATGGGGCAGTTTTGATGGCGGTCATTTTAGCAATTTAGCTATTCAGCAATTATTTTTGAAAAAAAAAAAATATTTTTGAAAAAAAAAAAATATTTTTGAAAAAAAAAAAATATTTTTTAAAAAAAAAATTTTTTGAAAAAAAAAATTATTTTTGAAAAAAAAAAAATTATTTTTGAAAAAAAAAAAAAAATCATTTTTGAAAAAAAAATTATTTTTGAAAAAAAAAATTATTTTTGAAAAAAAAAATTATTTTTGAAAAAAAAAATATATTTTTGAAAAAAATATATATATTTTTTTTAAAAAAAAAAAATCATTTTTGAAAAAAAAAATATTTTTGAAAAAAAAAATATTTTTGAAAAAAAAAATATTTTTTGATGGGGCAGTTTTGATGGTGGCAATATGATGGTGCAGTTTTGATGAGGCAATTCTGATGGGGCAGTTTTGATGGTGGCAATATGATGGGACAGTTTTGATGGCAATATGATGGGGGCAATTTTGCTGGGGGCCGTTTTAGCAATTCAGCATTCCCACGCATTTTCCCCAGGAAATGCATTTTCTAGTATTAAGTGTTCTTGCATAGCAAGACCACTTACTGTTATCTCACATATATATTTAGTGGGAATGCTTTAGCAGTCCCACTATTGTTATTCGTTTTTTTATTAGTGGGAATGCTTTAGCAGTCCCACTATTGTTATTCGTTTTTTTATTATTTTTCTTATTCCGTACGTTTTTCGGTAATGCGTAACTTCTGCATACTTTCAGCTATTAAAACCATTCAACTATCAAAATGTTCGTCTCTTTTAGCTGAGGTGTGCTCTTTTTCAACTTTTTTTCTACCATTTATACTTTTTAAAATATTAAGCTTTTTATCACTTTTTTTAACATTGAAGTCAATGGGAGCATGCTTGAAATCCTTAAATTTTTCTTCCGCTCCCAAAAGTTTCAGCTCCTTCATACTTTCACCTAGAGACACCAAACAAACTTTAAAATGTTCACAAAATATTCAGCTATCTGGCTATAGCTTTTCAGTTTGATATCTTTTACAGTTTTTGAGAAAAAGCTTTTT
Organism: Lithobates septentrionalis; assembly: GCA_037952835.1. Lineage (NCBI taxonomy): Eukaryota > Metazoa > Chordata > Amphibia > Anura > Ranidae > Lithobates > Lithobates septentrionalis. Next base: position 668,084 of record JBBDGP010000426.1, on the reverse strand, counting down.
GTTTAGAGGTCATTTCAGGAAATTTTAGCCATTAATCAGAGTGTACTGTGTGTGTTTTGTTGCCATGGTTACCAAAGCTTCTGTTATACACAGAGGGGGGGAGGTGGCTGGAGCATCTCAGCTTTGATTACAGAGCCCGGGGGAGGGGACAGACACACCATGTACTGATTTATAATAAAGGAATATGATGGGGCAGTTTTGATGGTGGCAATTCTGATGGGGCCGTTTTGATGGTGGCAATATGATGGGGCAGTTTTGATGGTGGCAATATGATGGGGCTGTTTTGATAGGGCAATTCTGATGGGGCAGTTTTGATGGTGGCAATATGATGGTGCAGTTTTGATGGGGCAATTCTGATGGGGCAGTTTTGATGGTGGCAATATGATGGGACAGTTTTGATGGCAATATGATGGGGGCAATTTTGCTGGGGGCCGTTTTAGCAATTCAGCATTCCCACGCATTTTCCCCAGGAAATGCATTTTCTAGTTAGTGGGAATGCTTTAGCAGTCCCACTATTGTTATTCGATTTTATTTATTTTTAATAATTAGTGGGAATGCTTTAGCAGTCCCACTATTGTTATTCGATTTTATTAGTGGGACTGCTTTAGCAGTCCCACTATTGTTATTCGATTTTATTTATTAGTGGGAATGCTTTAGCAGTCCCACTATTGTTATTCGATTTTATTTATTTTTAATTTTATTCCGTACGTTTTTCGGTAATGCGTAACTTCTGCATACTTTCAGCTATTAAAACCATTCAACTATCAAAATGTTCGTCTCTTTTAGCTGAGGTGTGCTCTTTTTCAACTTTTTTTCTACCATTTATACTTTTTAAAATATTAAGCTTTTTATCACTTTTTTTTAACATTGAAGTCAATGGGAGCATGCTTGAAATCCTTAAATTTTTCTTCCGCTCCCAAAAGTTTCAGCTCCTTCATACTTTCACCTAGAGACACCAAACAAACTTTAAAATGTTCACAAAATATTCAGCTATCTGGCTATAGCTTTTCAGTTTGATATCTTTTACAGTTTTTGAGAAAAGCTTTTTGTTTAGAGGTCATTTCAGGAAATTTTAGCCATTAATCAGAGTGCACTGTGTGTGTTTTGTTGCCATGGTTACCAAAGCTTCTGTTATACACAGAGGGGGGGGGAGGTGGCTGGAGCATCTCAGCTTTAATTACAGAGCCCGGGGGGAGGGGACAAACACACCATGTACTGATTATAATAGAGGAATATGATGGGGCAGTTTTGATGGTGGCAATTCTGATGGGGCAGTTTTGATGGCGGTCATTTTAGCAATTTAGCTATTCAGCAATTATTTTTGAAAAAAAAAATATATTTCTGAAAAAAAAAAATTATTTTTGAAAAAAAAAAAAATCATTTTTGAAAAAAAAAAATTATTTTTGAAAAAAAAAAAAATTATTTTTGAAAAAAAAAAATTATTTTTGAAAAAAAAAAAATATTTTTGAAAAAAAAAATTATTTTTGAAAAAAAAAATATTTTTGAAAAAAAAAAATATTTAAAAAAAAAAATCATTTTTGAAAAAAAAATTTTTGAAAAAAAAATTTTTTGAAAAAAAAAATTTTTGAAAAAAAAAATAATTTTTGAAAAAAAATTATTTTTGAAAAAAAATATATTTTTGAAAAAAAAAAATATTTTTGAAAAAAAAAATATTTTTTGATGGGGCAGTTTTGATGGTGGCAATATGATGGTGCAGTTTTGATGGGGCAATTCTGATGGGGCAGTTTTGATGGTGGCAATATGATGGGACAGTTTTGATGGCAATATGATGGGGGCAATTTTGCTGGGGGCCGTTTTAGCAATTCAGCATTCCCACGCATTTTCCCCAGGAAATGCATTTTCTAGTTAGTGGGAATGCTTTAGCAGTCCCACTATTGTTATTCGATTTTATTTTTTATTTTTAATTTTATTCCGTACGTTTTTCGGTAATGCGTAACTTCTGCATACTTTCAGCTATTAAAACCATTCAACTATCAAAATGTTCGTCTCTTTTAGCTGAGGTGTGCTCTTTTTCAACTTTTTTCTACCATTAATACTTTTTAAAATATTAAGCTTTTTATCACTTTTTTTTAACATTGAAGTCAATGGGAGCATGCTTGAAATCCTTAAATTTTTCTTCCGCTCCCAAAAGTTTCAGCTCCTTCATACTTTCACCTAGAGACACCAAACAAACTTTAAAATGTTCACAAAATATTCAGCTATCTGGCTATATCTTTTCAGTTTGATATCTTTTACAGTTTTTGAGAAAAAGCTTTTTGTTTAGAGGTCATTTCAGGAAATTTTAGCCATTAATCAGAGTGTACTGTGTGTGTTTTGTTGCCATGGTTACCAAAGCTTCTGTTATACACAGAGGGGGGGGAGGTGGCTGGAGCATCTCAGCTTTAATTACAGAGCCCGGGGGGAGGGGACAGACACACCATGTACTGATTATAATAGAGGAATATGATGGGGCAGTTTTGATGGTGGCAATTCTGATGGGGCAGTTTTGATGGCGGTCATTTTAGCAATTTAGCTATTCAGCAATTATTTTTGAAAAAAAAAAAATATTTTTGAAAAAAAAAAAATATTTTTGAAAAAAAAAAAATATTTTTTAAAAAAAAAATTTTTTGAAAAAAAAAATTATTTTTGAAAAAAAAAAAATTATTTTTGAAAAAAAAAAAAAAATCATTTTTGAAAAAAAAATTATTTTTGAAAAAAAAAATTATTTTTGAAAAAAAAAATTATTTTTGAAAAAAAAAATATATTTTTGAAAAAAAATATATATTTTTTTTTTAAAAAAAAAATCATTTTTGAAAAAAAAAATATTTTTGAAAAAAAAAATATTTTTGAAAAAAAAAAATATTTTTTGATGGGGCAGTTTTGATGGTGGCAATATGATGGTGCAGTTTTGATGAGGCAATTCTGATGGGGCAGTTTTGATGGTGGCAATATGATGGGACAGTTTTGATGGCAATATGATGGGGGCAATTTTGCTGGGGGCCGTTTTAGCAATTCAGCATTCCCACGCATTTTCCCCAGGAAATGCATTTTCTAGTATTAAGTGTTCTTGCATAGCAAGACCACTTACTGTTATCTCACATATATATTTAGTGGGAATGCTTTAGCAGTCCCACTATTGTTATTCGTTTTTTTATTAGTGGGAATGCTTTAGCAGTCCCACTATTGTTATTCGTTTTTTTATTATTTTTCTTATTCCGTACGTTTTTCGGTAATGCGTAACTTCTGCATACTTTCAGCTATTAAAACCATTCAACTATCAAAATGTTCGTCTCTTTTAGCTGAGGTGTGCTCTTTTTCAACTTTTTTTCTACCATTTATACTTTTTAAAATATTAAGCTTTTTATCACTTTTTTTAACATTGAAGTCAATGGGAGCATGCTTGAAATCCTTAAATTTTTCTTCCGCTCCCAAAAGTTTCAGCTCCTTCATACTTTCACCTAGAGACACCAAACAAACTTTAAAATGTTCACAAAATATTCAGCTATCTGGCTATAGCTTTTCAGTTTGATATCTTTTACAGTTTTTGAGAAAAAGCTTTTTGTTTAGAGGTCATTTCAGGAAATTTTAGCCATTAATCAGAGTGTACTGTGTGTGTTTTGTTGCCATGGTTACCAAAGCTTCTGTTATACACAGAGGGGGGGAGGTGGCTGGAGCATCTCAGCTTTGATTACAGAGCCCGGGGGAGGGGACAGACACACCATGTACTGATTTATAATAAAGGAATATGATGGGGCAGTTTTGATGGTGGCAATTCTGATGGGGCCGTTTTGATGGCGGTCATTTTAGCAATTTAGCTATTCAGCAATTATTTTTGAAAAAAAAAAAATATTTTTGAAAAAAAAAATATTTTTGAAAAAAAAAAAATTATTTTTAAAAAAAAAAAATTTTTGAAAAAAAAAATTATTTTTGAAAAAAAAATAATTATTTTTGAAAAAAAAAAAAAATCATTTTTGAAAAAAAAAAAATATTTTTGAAAAAAAAAAAATTATTTTTGAAAAAAAAAATATATTTTTGAAAAAAAAAATATTTTTGAAAAAAAAAAAAAATATTTTTTTTAAAAAAAAAAATCATTTTTGAAAAAAAAAAAAATTGAAAAAAAAAATTTTTGAAAAAAAATAATTTTTGAAAAAAAAAATTTTTGAAAAAAAAATATTTTTGAAAAAAAAAATTATTTTTGAAAAAAAAAATATTTTTGAAAAAAAAAATATTTTTGAAAAAAAAAAATATTTTTTGATGGGGCAGTTTTGATGGTGGCAATATGATGGTGCAGTTTTGATGAGGCAATTCTGATGGGGCAGTTTTGATGGTGGCAATATGATGGGACAGTTTTGATGGCAATATGATGGGGGCAATTTTGCTGGGGGCCGTTTTAGCAATTCAGCATTCCCACGCATTTTCCCCAGGAAATGCATTTTCTAGTTTTTCTTCTTATTCCGTACGTTTTTCGGTAATGCGTAACTTCTGCATACTTTCAGCTATTAAAACCATTCAACTATCAAAATGTTCGTCTCTTTTAGCTGAGGTGTGCTCTTTTTCAACTTTTTTTCTACCATTTATACTTTTTAAAATATTAAGCTTTTTATCACTTTTTTTTAACATTGAAGTCAATGGGAGCATGCTTGAAATCCTTCAATTTTTCTTCCGCTCCCAAAAGTTTCAGCTCCTTCATACTTTCACCTAGAGACACCAAACAAACTTTAAAATGTTCACAAAATATTCAGCTATCTGGCTATAGCTTTTCAATTTGATATCTTTTACAGTTTTTGAGAAAAAGCTTTTTGTTTAGAGGTCATTTCAAGAAATTTTAGCCATTAATCAGAGTGTACTGTGTGTGTTTTGTTGCCATGGTTACCAAAGCTTCTGTTATACACAGGGGGGGAGGTGGCTGGAGCATCTCAGCTCTGATTAGAGCCCAGGGGAGGGGACAAAAGCTGAAAAATCAGAACATGATTTCTAAACTGCCGCCACTCCCTCATTTTCAAGCCCACCTACATAAATCTTATATCAAAACGTTCAGCTATCCCTGCTGCCACTAAACATGTCCACGGCTAAGCCATAGTCCTGATAGTTTTCACAATATGACCATTTGTTTGCAACTCACACCGTCCATTGACATTCATTGAAACTACACTCTAGCCCCTTCAAATTTGAAGGGCAATTTCTAAACTGCGACCGTGCCTTCAATTTTAATATTTCAGAGACATACTATGTATCAAAATCTAGGTCTGAGTCTTGTGATTCTCACAATATAAAGATCTTTGCTGTAGGATGTATAGTTTTTAAAATACGGCCATTTGTTTAGAGGTCATTTCAGGAAATTTTAGCCATTAATCAGAGTGTACTGTTAGTGTTTGTTTTGTTGCCATGGTTACCAAAGCTTCTGTTATACACAGGGGGGAGGGGACAGACACACCATGTACTGATTTATAATAGAGGAATATGATGGGGCAGTTTTGATGGGGTAATTCTGATGGGGCAGTTTTGATGGTGGCAATATGATGGGGCAGTTTTGATGGTGGCAATTCTGATGGGGCAGTTTTGATGGTGGCAATATGATGGGACAGTTTTGATGGCAATATGATGGGGGCAATTTTGCTGGGGGCCGTTTTAGCAATTCAGCATTCCCACGCATTTTCCCCAGGAAATGCATTTTCTAGTTAGATTACCATGCCCCATTTTGTATGATGTGTACGTGTATGTATGTATATATCTATCTATCTATATGTCTGTGCATATATATATGTATATATATATATATGTAATATATATTTATGGGTGTATATAGGTGTATTTTTTATAGGAACATGTGTAATAGAAGGTGGGCCTATTTACTGTTTTGGCATCTCAAACACACCTTTTGTGTTGGCCTGCTATCCGCATAGTAACTAAGTTACCCTATTGTTTGTAGAGAGAGCCAGGGCAGACATTGCGTCTCTCGAGTCCTTGTAATGCTAATTTATGTTATATCACAGAGGGCTGACGGTTGGAAATCAAGAGATAGTTAAACAGGTTCTCAGACAGAATGGCACCCGAGTTCTTAAAATCTTAAAACTTCTGGACAGCTTACCAATGAACTTTAGGCTTCAGGGGTAGCCAATCAGGATTCAATGCCACTTCTGAACCAATGAGGTGACCCTGAGTTCTGATTGGTGGGAGTGGGTTCTAAAAACATAAAACCAAAAACCTGGAGAGGCGAGGGCTCTTCGGCGGACGGTGTAGATGCAGGATGGTTACGTAAGACTTCTCCATACAATGTATCTCTATGTCTCTTTTCTTTCCTGTAACCTTTTCTATCGTCGGATTTGGCCGTAATACCTTATTAATCTCTTGATAGCATGGGTATGACCATTATAGCAATATTTATTATCATTGGTAACATTGCTGTTTTTAAGGTTGTATCATTTATATCATAGTTGCTAATCTCATATTAACACAAGTTTCTTTTCTGTACAATAGTAAGTTTAAATAAATTAGATTGTTACCCTTTTCGAACAGGTATCATTCGTCCCTAATTTCATGGTTGATTCATATATAGGTAAAAGGTTTTAATCACTTATGTATCCTTAAGTATGTAAGTGAGGTATGCATAAAGGTAGCCACGTCAGTGTCTATGTGGGAAAAGGGGGGGGGGGTGGGATGGGATTAAGGATCTTGATACTAAATTCTGACCTTTTTTCAACACTAATAATACTATTGTCAATAAAGTGCATGGGTAGTCAGGGCATTGCCATTGGGAACATTCAATAAATTAAAAAAAAAAAATTAAAAACACCATAGAGCAGAGGGAGGGTGCTTTTATTCATTGTGACTCTGAGAGTGGCATGGAAAAAAACAAAACCTTTGTGTATCCGTACTGCGTAAAGAGGGGGTGGGGATAGGTTTCCAAAAGCTTGTCCTTAAAAATTAACCCTTTTCAAAAAAAAAAAAAACGCCTTGGCAGTACACAACTGTGGAAAATAAAACACAAGGAAAAAAATACCAGTCCTTTAAATTACATGCTTAGGGGATTCCTTTAAGTTGCATGTGGTGCTACTGAGCAGAACAGCATTGATGTCACTGTATTTTGGCATCATATATTTTGGATGTGTCATTGATATTTTAACTTTTTTTTTAATTTGCTTGATTTAAATACAGCAAAAGAACTCCAATCAAAATTTCTTTAACTTGAAAAAAGGCGCTTCTAGGTAGTATTGGCCTATTATCAAGCAATAAAAGGCCTGAAATGACAGGTGGAAGTAGCAGCCACAACAGATCTAAAAACTATAGGAAAGTTTACACTTATAATAGTAGTTAGCACTTCTACCTTAAAGTACTAGGGTCATTGGTTTGGTTTTCACTGTGTTTTTTTGTAGGATGTAGTGAGGTGTTGCAAAAAATGGCAGCTCTTGACTTGAATGAACTATCAGTAATACCACTGCCCAATGTGTAATAACCATCCCAATCTAAAAGTTATAATTTAAAAAAAGGGAAAGTACCACAATTAAAAAAAAAAAAAGTTATGGTGTTGATCATTGAAGAGCTACTTATCAGACAGCAGTTCTTAAAATAATTTTTCATTGTACAGATGTCTGCACACATGCAGGGCACATAGTAAAATACACACCTCTACTGCAATTTAAAGAACACAAGCATAGCTTGTTAAAGTGGAGGTAAGTGGAGGTAAAACCAACCACCAATCACATATAAGTTTTAACATGACAATATTGTAAGATATAAGGATTTGACCAAATGATCAGACAGATGTAAGCCTTAACTTTACTAAATAGGTGCAGGGAAGGATTAACAATGCAAATAGGGTCAAAATTATAATGCTTCTGTAACTCAATAAGGACACTAGGTGGCAGTACAGAACAGTCCCTATATGGCTCTGTAGCAACAGATACTAGAAAACGAGTACTGCTTGGGTAAATGCTACAACAAGTGTCTCTTAAAGTGAAGTTTGGGTACACAGGTGAAAAGCTGAAGGGATCTCTGGGCTGACATCATAGGTGAGCGGCTGTAGGAGTTCATTAAGTTCAATTGCCAGGCACGCGGTGTGAGGTGGTGGATTGCCTTGCACTTCATTGCCCTGGAAAAAGGACAGGACGCACCCAGATAGCAAGCAATTATGCTGCAAGTTTGAAATTGACTTGCTAAGCTATTGCTAGACTTGCCAGGCTTCACAAGTTTGTTGCACATTTGCATAGTTGCCAACTGTCCCGAATTTCCGGGGACATTCCCGGGACTTAGATGCCATTCCCGAATTTATGGCGTCCCGGTAAATGTCCCGAGAAATCCGGTTCTTCAGGGACCCTCCTCCCCGCTCCGCCTCGCCCCGCCTACCCCCCGCCCCGTTGCAAGTCTGTTATGGAAAGGAGGGGGTTCTAGCCATGCAGCCGGCGGACAGTCTGTCTACTAGGACACCTCTGAGCCTCAGGTGGGGGGGGGGGGGCGCACCGCTGTGGGAATCTGATGTGAGGGGGGCTCCACTGGGGACACCTGATGTGAGGGGGGGGCTCCACTGGGGACACCTGATGTGAGGGGGGGGCTCCACTGGGGACACCTGATGTGAGGGGGAGCTCCACTGGGGACACCTGATGTGAGCGGGGGCTCTGCCGGGGACACCTGATGTGAGGGGGGGCTCTGCCGGGGACACCTGATGTGAGGGGGAGCTCTGCCGTGGACACCTGATGTGAGGGGGAGCTCTGCCGGGGACACCTGATGTGAGTGGGAGCTCTGCCGGGGACACCTGATGTGAGGGGGAGCTCTGCCGGGGACACCTGATGTGAGGGGGAGCTCTGCCGGGGACACCTGATGTGAGGGGGAGCTCTGCCGGGGACACCTGATGTGAGGGGGGCTCTGCCGGGGACACCTGATGTGAGGGGGGGGCCCTGCCGGGGACACCTGATGCGAGGGGGAGCTCTGCCGGGGACACCTGATGTGAGGGGGAGCTCTGCCGGGGACATCTGATGCAAGGACGGACTCTGCTGGGACACCTGATGCAAGGACGGACTCTGCTGGGACATCTGACGCAAGGACGGGCGGCTGGTGGCAGGCGACATGGCTAGTGACACGCTCAGGGATCCCACTGATTCTGCATTATGGTGAGTTGAATGATTTCATTTTATATTACAATGTAATAATAGAAATAATGCACTTCAATCATCTTGACACTGTGAAGGAATGTGATGTAGATAATAATAATAGTAATCTAAAAATGTCTATTTTCTTATGTGCATACATATTTTTCTCCTTACTCATTATATAAGTATACAGATTAGCTCTGTTCCTATATTTTCTCAAGATGGCGGGTACCCCCTACATCCCACACATCAGAAGAACGCGGAACTGAAGATAAGACCAAAGACAGCCAAACCTCGTTATGAAGATTCTCCATCTTCTTTTCCTTCTTAACCAATGAGATGTACCTATTAGACTAACATAGCAATGACGTATTTGTGTGTATAAAACTTTAACACCGCCTTGAATAAATTAGAAGTGTAACAAGTAACGGTGCTGAGCGTGTCTCAGAGTGTTTACTTTTATATGCATGCATATCAACACTTTCAAAATTAGAGACAGCAGCAGATAACCTTGGGCTCGATTGGAGCTCTTAATCATTTCCATAACAACACCATAACAATCATGGTGCCGGGATGATTGAAGTGCTAACACCAGGTGCTTGGAGTATCTTTATCTGCTGATTGTTAAACTTTCTAGAATACACATATTTTTATTGTGTAGGATCTGGGACTGCTGTACCGTCATTTCCCTCTCCCTCTCCCCCTTTTCCCCCTCTCCCCCTCTCCCCCTTTCCCCCTCTCCCCCTTTCCCTCTCTCCCCCTTTCCCCCTCTCCCCCTTTCCCTCTCTCCCCCTTTCCCTCTCTCCCCCTTTCCCTCTCCATCCCTCATTCATCTCAGACTCTAACCACACCCCCTTGAGCCACACACATTTAAGCCACGCCCACTATTTCACGTAAACCACGCCCATTTTTCGCTGCAACGCGCTTTGGGCACCGCACTTGTTTATTTTCCCTAGACCACGCCTACAAACTAATGCCCCGCCCCCTAATTTTTATACGGCTCCGCCTACAGCCACAAAAGTGTCCCACATTTTTTTTTTACAATGTTGGCAACTATGCAGTTGCAACAATTCCACATTGCTTGACTCCAGATCAACTTTCTTTGCAAACATTCTGCAAGTCTGCTGCAAGTTCTGGTTCCGTTATGTTGTACAATAGCCATTCCACCACAGGGTTCACTGTGGCAGAATTTTTATGCTGTAGACTTGCAGAGCTCTTGCTGTAGATTTACCACTGTCACTTAGCTATTGCTACAGACTTGCCATGCAAATGTTCTACAAATTGGAAAAGTGACAACTAGAACTTCAAGTGCTCTGCAAGTGTGCAACTTGCCAATGAAAATGTGCAGCAAATTAACAGTCTTACAATTCAACAATGCCACAAATTTATGGCAAGTTATCCTTGCTATCTGGGCAGTAGTTTTTTTCAGTTCACACTGCCCGTACACACTACAGTGCAGTGGTTTGAAGCAGGCTCACCAAGGACAAGGTTTTTTGCCTTGTCATGCAGTGGGACCACTCAACACAGTCCCACTGCATCTGATGTGAATATACCCTAATGGCTTACATCTACTTAAAGAGACCTGCAGGGCCTGCAAGCCCTACACTGTTCCCTTCGTTGCAGTTGGTCAGCAGCACTACCTGTGCTTTCCCTATCAAAGGTATAGCACATTGTCAATATGCCTGTTGTGACCTTACACTTTTGGTTATGAGGAGTGAGGAGGCTGGCTTATCCAAAAGCCCCATTATAAACCAGCTGACATAAGCTTAAAGGCCAGGCAGTGCATTACGGCTACAATGAATTACGGCTGGTGAATTCCTGCATTAATTAGCCAGGACCGCAAATTTAAAAAATGCAAGATTTCCTGCAAACCCGTGGTAACAGCGATGCCAAATCTCATCCCTAGGACTCAGCTATAACATGCTGAGAAAGAGTGGCCACACTCAAGAACATACATTTTAAAACACATGTAAACACACAAAATGTTTTTTTTAATATATTTTAGCTTACCAGTCCTTAGATTATAGTGGCTGCATTCGTTATCTCTTTTCAGGCTTTTTCCCCCCATATTTTCATCTGGTAAACTTGTGAATAACACAGAATACAAGAGAAGATCCAGATTGCCACACTTCAGTTTAACACTTTTATTGTAAAAAAAATGCTTTGAAACCACAGCAAAACTGTGCGCATGGGGGGGCTGGGGGGGGGGGGGGGGTGGAGAGAGATGTTGATGTGCTTCACGCTATCAGTGCTTCCTCACAGCAATTGTTATGTTATGAGGAAGTGCTGATGGTGTGAAAATGTGAAATGCGTCAACATTTCTCTCCCCCCTATTGCTGTGGCTTTAAAGCATTTTCTACAATAAAGGTGTTAACCTGGAATGCGGCCAACTGGATCGTCTGTTGTGTTTTGAGTACAGCTACGAACTGAGCTGGCACTCAGTGAGTGGCTAAAAGCAGTGTATACATTGACTGACCTGGAGTGGTGCAGTCTCTTTGTTCTTTGTGAATAACACACTTCCTTTCACTGGGTGACTAAGCTTACTTCTCCACTTTATCTATGGAGGCAGCAATGGTTTTCACCCAGACTAGAGTACATACTTGCTATACAAGAGTGGCAACCATCCTAATTTATGACTAGTTTTTGAAGTAAAGTGCACATGCATGGGCATTGCACAATATAAACAAACAGAAAATGTCCCAGCACACTTACTATCTAGCCTGCAAATAAAAGGAATTGACACGGTCTAACAATTTACATTAAAAATAGAGGTTTAAGTTGCACACATTTGCAAATATATGTGAAACCTTCTTCGCCAAGGCTGCTCTGCAAAGTGCAGTCCTAACTCTTGTAAGCAGGTGCGTCCAAGAAGGTTCTAAAGGGTTAACAGTTTTCATTTGCTGTGTTTATGCCCTGGGGTAAACCAGGTCAGCTATTTTGCCAATTGTTATAATGTACATGTTGCACTATATCCTTAGGTTGACTGGTGGTTCCTGAGGAGGAAGGTTTAATGTTGCTGGCCAGGTTTTCCCTCTCTTTTCAGAAGGTTACCACCCTCTACAGGTCATATCATATAAATAGGGTCTCATTAGTGCCCTAAGGGGAGCTCCAGATCTGCTGTCAAGATGTAGCCATCATCCACTCTATATATGCTCCAACTTGGAGACTTTAGTATTCAAGAGTTCAGACACTTTACAGGGGAGCCTTGATGAGGTAGTGCAGCTTCCACATTCAATGCAAATGTGCGCAACCAAAGCCTCTGTTTTTTTTTTTTTAAATCTTTTTATTGTTCTCCAGAACATACAGAAAACAGAACAAAACAACATATATTGGTCATTGAATTGGCTGGGTGACCCATACAAGGGACATATCATCTGGTAAAAAATCATACATAGCAGATCAGGAAATAAGGGTCACTGTAATGAGTACAATAGGCTGGTTCCTGGGGTCTCGGGACCGTGCTAGTTCTAGATGCACAGAGTTTAGATAGGATATTAAGTTTGCGGCTCTATACAAATAGGATCTGGCATGAGGCATCCTGGATATCTGGTTTAGTTTAGTTACGATTAAGTTAGGGGGCATCAGAGGCTGTAGAGGGGTTCGCAAGCCATTTATTTGGACCAGACTTTGTCATATTTTTGAGGACAGCCTCTGTTGGTGTAGGTGTCTTTGTAGAGGGGTAAGCTGTTGTTGACTAGTTGTTTCCATAGGGAGAGGGGAGCGGGAGTAGGTTTGCGCCAAGCAAGGGCTATGGTTTTGCACGCATAGAATAGGAGCAACCCCACCAAGGTGCGATTCGCTACCGTGGGGATTAGTTATTTTATCAAGCCCAGCATGCAAATTGCCATAGACTGTTGTAGTGGTATGGTGGTAATTTGAGTTATATGCGCTAATATCTCCTTCCAGTACCCAACGATAGCTGGGCAAGTCCAGAAGATATGGGTAAAGTCTCCGGGGGTCCCCCCGCAATGCCAACACCCGGGGGGGAGTCTGTGGGGAGTAAAGTATGCGCGAAGAACCGTCTTTAATTGTATCAGACGATTTCTTAGGGAGACTAGTGAGCTAAATGGAAAGTCCCATATGTTGTCCCAATTGTCATTGTCAAAGTCCGGGATGTCCTGAGACCATTTAGATCTGAGTTTATCCAAGGTTGGAAGGGAGGTGATTATTAAGTAAGAGTATAGCTGAGAGGTGGGTTTTCTCATCTCGTTTGATCTAAAGAGGTCCTCAAGTGTAGGTCAGACTAGTCGGGAGGGGGGGAGAAAAGCTTCTGTTTTTAATGTAAAATGTTAGACAGGGTCAATTTGTTTTTTTGTTTTTTGTTTTGCAGGCTAGCTGGCAAGTGTGGCAAGGTTAGCGCTTCTGCCCGGCAGCTCTAGGGTCGTCAGTGTGAAACCCAACCATGGCACTACCTGCCTGGTGTTTGCATGTTCTCCCTGTGCTTCTGTGGGTTTCCTCCAGTTTGCTCCAGTTTACTCCCACACTCCAAAGACCTGTTGGTAGGTTAATTGGCTCCTGTCTAAATTGTCCCTAGTATGTGTGTATATGAATGTGTGTTAGAGACCTTAGATTGTAAGCTCCTTGAGGGCAGGGGTAGATGTAAATGTACAATTTATATGTAAAGCACTGCATAAATTGATGGCGCTATATAAGTACCTGTAATAATAAATAAATAAGTGTGTAGGGAAATTTTCATTTAGTTTGTATGGAGTACAGACTTTTCTGACTTTGTTCATCTCCACCAGATGGGGGCAGTGGACATTAGTAGTTTATAGGGGACAGATAAGTTTGGTTTGTGTTCAGTTAATCTCACAGGAAGTGACAAAAGCACTGTATTTTTGGTTAGATCAACAGGTATTTTGTACTTTTGTTTTATAGGGAACAGGCCATGAAAATATAGAGAGTATATTGTATAGACCATGCATGAACTGCACTGTGTTACTTTGCTGACTTAAAAGTAGACTGGTGCCCTGCTAGCATAGCCCACAGCTCCTGGATGGTGTCCATACCTCCCAACTTTTTGAGATGGGAACGAGGGACACCTATTAGCAAAAGTATGTAGGCAAGGGACACACCCCGTGCCACGCCCCCTCAAAGGACAATTCTACAAAAAAGAGATGATTGGTTAAACCCACACAAGTGCTTTTTTTATGACTACTATTCCTTTATACTGGCTTTTGAAATTTACAAATGCAGCAATTTAGAAACTGAATGAAAGGTTTAGCACTGGAAAACGATAAAAAGTGCATTTTTTATGCAACTATATAGATCAGACCAAAAATAGGGACTATCAAGGAGGAGAGGGGGAAAGAGGGACAGAGGGACTTTGTTCCAAATTAGAGACAGTCCCTCAAAATCAGGGACAGTTGGGAGCTATGGACTCACCAGATGATCTGAGGTAAGTACACGGGTGTGTGGATTATATAGGGGTTGTTATTTTTATCGTCTCTGTGCTATTTTTTTCACATTAGAAAAGCTTATCTTGGAAATTTTCACTGAGCATATGTCCAGGTGACAGCATGTAGCCCAGTGTTCTGATGGGTTTTTCTAGCTTGACTCTAAAATATACATGGTAATGGATTGATCTAAATACATGTCATGTAAATTGCACTGTCCAACCATATACACTTCTTTGTAGCGTTTCCCACTTGCTCTCCATAAATACGTGATGTATAGGAGCTACAATTCTGACAATTACAGCGGTTTTGCTGGCCTGGCCTTAAATACCCCATTTACGTCAGTGTCCATTGCTATTAGTGCAATTACAATAGGACAGCCACATAAAGGGATTTGCACCCTTTGATCCTTCAACTGAATTTAACACCCAAATTCAGACCCTTTAGCATTAATCAGAAGCATTGTTCAGACACCTAAGACTGCAAATAGTTTAGCCCACCTAGTTAGTTCAAGATAAATTAGGGTCAATTCACAACGACTGCTTGAATTATTTTTCATGTGTTCCTTATTATCTCCTGTGTCCAAAAGCTCAATTTACAAAAATAATTATCACTTTGGTGTCAAATCTTTTTTTCCCCCCACATTAAATGAGCATTTTTTCAACTAAGTATTTAAAGCTTCTGTTTCTTTTAAATGTATATTTCATTTTTTAAATAATTATCTCAAATAGCTCTTCTTCCTGCTCTTAGCAGTCACTTTATAGAAACACAATGCTGACCTAAGGAAAAGATTTGGAGAAAAAACATATGTGATCATTTTTGCACATTGACCTTTACACACAAATTGCTACCAAGTTCAATAATATAACATTCATGTAATCAATTCAGCAGATCTACGTCATAAAGCCCTTGGTCCATTGATTATTATTTAGAGGGTAATTAAGAAGTTTAATTTATCCCATATAAATATTTTGTTGATTATTAAAGTGCAAGCACAGTATATTTTCAATGATTCCATATTTTGAGTTAGGACTCGTTCTTTGGGGTGTTCTGAAAAAGAAACAGAATAAAAAAGTTATCCTTGTAGTGGGACTCCCTCCCTACTCCAAGGGTTAAAGTATATCTAAAGGCAAAAATTTAAGACCCCTTTCACACTGAAGGCATTTTCCTGGTGCCTCCATGGCAGCATACATGTGATAGAACTCCGCCTCTACTCCGCTTTCAGGACTAGTAAATAGCATAAATTAAAGGGCATAGCCCCTCCCCCAACATTCATACAGGGTGAGGAACCTGGATCCTCCGGCTCAGGTGAATGCTCATTCAACAAGAGCGGTATTGGCATCTTGGGCAGCGAGGGCAAATGTTTTTCTTGAAACATTATGCAGGGCGGGCTCTTACAACTGTAGAGTTTGGGAGAAAAGCGCTTCATGCTGCTATGTCTGTGTTTGATTAAAGTTTTTTTTTTTTTTTTTTTTTTTTTTTCAATAAATGTTTATTAAAATTTTTCAGATATACATAAAGTCACAGTTATCGGGTATACATTGAAACAGAAGCTGTTAATACAATCAATAAGTCATACAATCAATAAGTCATACAATTGATAAATAAAGCAGAAATGTAAGAACGAGTTCAAAATACGGCCAACTGAGCCTCTTACTAGGTCACTTCTGTATTAGTGATGGAGGTGAAGTTCTGACCCAGTAAAGTATTCCTATGGTAAAGCGGGAATACCCTAATTAACAAGTGTATAAACTAAGGATCATTAAGCATCTCCGTGTGAGGGAGAAGGGGTTGGTGTGGGGGTAGGGGTCCAATCGGGGTAATGTTATGTACCGATCAAAGCCACCCTTAAACCCATTCACCCCTAAAGGGTTCTAACTGTGAATGGGTGGGGGCCATGTGTAGTAATGTGTGTGGTTTTAAACCTATTCGGTACCCATATGATTGAGAGGCAGCTCCGTAATAATAATATGTTGTTTAGGAGTGGGGGGGGGGGGGGTAAGGATACCAGAAACCGTTAGGGTGTGTGCTCCTGCCGGAACAGTGAAGGAGTTATGTTGGTATCAGGTTGAGAGGGTGTGGAGATCGCCTAAGTATGATCGGTAAGGATTAATTGGGTAAGAGGAAGGGTATGGACGGAGGGAGGGCACGATCAGCCAGACACTATGACGTTTCTGTGACAGATCAGTATCGATCATGGCGGAGAGGTTGGGTCACCGGGCGGAATGATCTGCGTCGAGGAAACTCTAAAGTGTAACCAGCAAGCCCATGTTGTATTAAATTTTGTGGGATTGTCTTTTTCTTGGTAAATGAGTTTTTCCATCTCGGCCGTTCTATCGACTCTTTTGAACCATTCAGCCACTGTGTGTGGTGTGGAACTCCTCCAGTGAACCGGGACACAGAGGTTGGCTGCATTGATAAGGTGTAGGGTAAGGGATTTTTTGTAGGAGGAGAGGGGCATGGAGGTGTGATGGAGCATGTATTGGGCCGGAGTGAAGTCTGGGGTGTAAGAGGTAATTTGGGTGATAAGGCGGTGAATTTCCGTCCAGTACGGTATGATAAGAGGACATTCCCACCAGATATGAATGAGGGTGCCAAGCGCCGCATTGCAACGCCAGCATGTCGGGGGGACCGAGGGGTGCATTTTGTGGATCTTATCAGGTGTCCTGTACCAGTTGGTGAATATTTTGTATCTGTTTTCCTGGGTGGATACATTAATGGAGCCCTTATGAATATGGTTGTGTATACGTTCCCATTCAGTGGAGGTTAAGTCTATAGACAGTTCTGATTCCCAACGACGGACAAGCTTATCATCTTTAATTTTGCAATTTGAAAATAAGAATGTGTAAACAGTAGAGATCACATGACGTTGGGGTTCTGAACTATCACATAGCAATTCAAAGGGTGTACGATCTCGGTACCACAGTGAGATGGATTTGGCGTCAGTAAAAAAGTGTCTTAATTGTAGGTACTTGTAAAAGGGGATGTGGTATTACGTGAGTTTGGCTGCCATGGCTTGGTGGGGGAGGAGTTCACCATTTTGGAAGAAGTGGTGTGCCCTGATGGGGGCTGTGCATGATTCCCTGTGCAGATCTCTTAAGGCAAGGCCTGGCAGGAAGTCAGGATTACGGACCAAAGGGGTCATAGGGCCTGGGTGCGGTGTGTAATCCAGTGCTTTGCCGGCTAATTTAAGGTGGGACAATGTGGCTCCAATAAACGGATGTGTCACCAAATCTCTAGGAATGGAGTTGTGATTGATCCAGGGTAGATGTGACAGCGGGGTTTTAGTGAAAGAGTCTTCAAGTGTAATCCAGGCTTTATTGGAACGATGCAGATGCCAATCTACAATCCTAGTTAAATGACATGCCCAGTGGTATTTTTGAATGTCGGGGAGGCCAAGGCCCCCTAATAGCTTGGGGAGTACTAGCCTATCCCAGCTTAGTCGGGGGGTCTTGGACGCCCAGATAAAAGTCCTGCACATACGCTTGTATGATGTAAAAAAGGAGGTGGGTAGCTTTATGGGGATTGCCTGAAAAAGGTAAAGAAGTCTGGGCAGTACATTCATTTTTAATATGGCTGTCCTACCCAACCAGGAGAAGGACCCGAAATGCCATTTATTTAAATCAGCTTGTATGTTTTGGAGTGCGGGTTGGAAGTTTCTCATGTAGAGATCCTGTAGTTTAGTAGGTATTTTGATGCCCAGGTATGTAATGTCCTGTGATTCCCATGTAAAGGGGAAGTTCTGTTTGCATTGGGTGACTAGTGAGGCTGGTAGGGAGATGTTCAGTGCTTTCGATTTTGTAAAGTTAATTTGAAGGTTTGACAAGGTTTTGAATAATGAGAAATCTTTAAGAAGATTGGGGATAGTGACTATAGGGTCCGTGAGGAAGAGTAAAACGTCATCCGCATAGGCTGCTAATTTATAGTGGTTATCACCAATGTTAATGCCTTTGACGTCCAGGTTGTCTCTTAATCTGCGAAGCATTGGTTCCATAGTAAGGATGAATATGAGCGGGGATAGGGGGCATCCCTGACGGGTTCCGTTTGAGACAGAGAAGGCGTTCGACAGGCGGCCATTGATCCTAAGTTTAGCTGTAGGTGCAGAGTATAGCGCCAGGATGATTTGGAGTAGATGCGATGGGAAACCCATTACTCTTAAAGTCGCTTCCATATAGTCCCAGGCCACCCTGTCGAACGCCTTCTCTGCGTCCAAAGACAGGAAAAAACCTTTTGTGGATGTTTTGGAGAGCCAGTGATGGATATTTAGAGCCTTGATAGTATTGTCCCTGGCCTCCCTGCCAGGGACAAAACCTACTTGATCAAGGGAGATTAATTTGGGTAGCAGAGGGAGAATGCGGTTTGCCAACACTTTGGCGTAGAGCTTTAGGTCTACGTTCAGAAGTGAAATCGGGCGGTAGTTAGAGACCAATGAGGGGTCTTTGCCTTGTTTGGGAATGAGAGTGACGTGTGCTTCAAGGATGTCCCTCATCGTATTAGAGGTTGGTGAGAGATTATTGAAGGCTTTGGTGAGGTGGGGAATGAGAGTGTCTGGGAAGGACTTATAATAGCTAACTGACAGGCCATCTGGGCCAGGGCTTTTGCCCTGTTTCATTTGTTTTAATGCAGTTAAAATTTCTTCTCCTGAGAGTGGGAGATCAAGGTCCGAGGATTCATCTGAAGAGAGGGGGGAGGGACAGTATTGTGCAAGGAAGTCGGTAATGGCTGCCATTCGGTCCGAGGTGGCTGCAGGGGGGAGCGTGGTGGGGAGGTTGTATAGTTTGGAGAAGTACTGAACAAAATGGTCAGAGATATCATCTGTAGTAACAAGGGCGTCGCCAGTCGGTGTTGTAATTTTGTGAATGGTATGGGCCGCTTTCTTAACTTGAAGCGCTCTGGCTAAAAGTTTACCCGACTTGTTGCCGAATTCATAGAATAATTTTTGGGTCATGGCGTAGTTACGTTTTAGTGTATGGTTAAGTTCCTCTAGAAGTTCTTCTCTGGTCTGAGTTAGTTCTGTTAATGTGGAAGCTGCTAGCGACGCTTTGTGTGCTTGCTCAAGTGTTAGTATGCGGTCGGTCAGCTCATTAATTCGTGCTTTTCTGATTTTGTTTCGTTGGGCCGCAAGGGAGATAAATTTCCCCCTTATGACGCATTTGTGTGCTGCCCAAACGGAGATAGGAGAGGTGTCTTCTGTCTTCTATGGTCCAGGTCGGTCAGTAGAGAATTATCAAGTCGCCATATGTTGGACCTACCATGGGTCGTCGGGAGGGTTAGAGTTATAAATATGGGGTTGTGATCAGAAAGAACCATGGGTTCAATCGTGGCTTTTGAGAGGTGTGTGAGATCATTTTGGGATAAAAAAAAGTGGTCTATTCTGGAGTATTTGTTATGAGGTGCAGAAAAGAAGGTGAAGTCCTTAGTGTTGGGGTGTAATGTGCGCCAAGCATCGTGAAGTAACAGGTTGCTGAGCTGCAATTTAATAGCTCGTAAGGCTCTGTAGGTTAGGGAAGAAGAACCGTTGGATGTGTCAAGGGAGGGATTCAGAGCGACATTGAAGTCACCTCCTACTATAAGAGTACCTGATTGGAAGCTGAGAAGTTGTTGGAAGGTGTCTCTAAAAAAGGCCACTTGTTGCGAGTTAGGGGCGTAAATGTTAGCTATTGTGACAGGCCTGTGGTGCAGAGTGCCTTTAATGAATAGGAATCTCCCTTGGGAGTCTCTTTGGACTTCTGTCACCTGCAGGGGGCATTGTTTAGAAATTAAGATTGAGACTCCTTTGGATTTAGCCTCGGTGTTAGAAGCGTGGTACACCAGTGGGAATTGGTGATTATACAGTTTAGGGATGCTATCTGTCCTGAAGAGCGTTTCCTGTATAAGTGCTACATGTATTTTTGATCGTTGTAGGAAATAGAACAGTTTAGACCTTTTCTCTGGGATGTTAAGGCCTTGTATATTGATTGAGCAGAGTTTGAGTGTCTGTAGGTACTTATGTAGGTCAGGCGGTGAGGCCTGGGGGTCTGTGTCATCCGCCATAAGTATGAGTGAAGGGAGAGGGATGACCTAGGCGATCAGAATGTGGGTCTGTTCAGTGTATGGCAGGCTTAAGTGTAATGTTGGGGTAACTGGGGTGAAACCGATGAGGTTTGGGGGTGACTTGCTCCCGTACCTCTAAACTGTACAGTATCGGTAAGGTACAGTGTGGGTACGATGTGTGTACCCCGAGGGGTGTAACAGCACCGTGACTCACAACTGTGTGGGGGTTGGCAATCACTAAGCAGTGAAGGAGGACTATAGGTAAAGGAAAGAACGGTATAGTCCGCCACCACAGGGTCTTCAGGTGATAAAAGGAGGAGGTTTTGGAGAACGTATTTTCTGGGGGATATATAATAATAGGGCGAGGGGATACTCTCAAAGAAACGTGAGTGCTGAGTGGTGGGATTTGGGTGAGTAAATGCATCATTACACAAACAGCATACAAGAACCATCATATAGAAATATTGGAAGTTATGATACCACCACCCAGCCCCCAT
This sequence comes from Lithobates septentrionalis, assembly GCA_037952835.1. NCBI lineage: Eukaryota > Metazoa > Chordata > Amphibia > Anura > Ranidae > Lithobates > Lithobates septentrionalis. The sequence continues at coordinate 647,075 of JBBDGP010000426.1, read as the reverse complement.
ACCAGAAGGCACCCAAAACGCCATTAAATACTATCACGGCTAAATGTGGGATTTGTAAAGGTGGGTGCCCTCTTATGGGTCAAGTGTCGGCCTCAGAACGTGTGAGGTAATTAAACAGAGGACATTTATAGGGCCTAAAAACAGTACAAAAATCTCAAAAGAGGGATAGAACACTGTAACCGGAGTAACATGTAAATAAACAAGTAAATCAGTCAGCAAGCTGACCATGCAATCAGTGACAGATCTCCAACTAGAAAGTCTAAGGAATACTAAACTTATAGACTAGAAGATTTCCCATAGAGAGAGTGTGGAATATACCTCATACCTCGCCGTGCAACCTAACATGCCAGCAAGTGTGATTGGGTAAAGTTACAGTTACAGGCCAGTAGATGGCGGTAGTGCACTCTGCATAAGTCTGCAGGTAGGTGTCACATCAGTTGAGTGTCTGTACAGGACATGTAGATGGATGTAGTTTACTGTATATAAGTTTTCAGGTAGGTGTCACATCAGTTGAGTTCTGTACAGGCCAGTAGATGGCGGTAGTGCACTCTGCATAAGTCTGCAGGTAGGTGTCACATCAGTTGAGTGTCTGTACAGGACATGTAGATGGATGTAGTTTACTGTATATAAGTTTTCAGGTAGGTGTCACATCAGTTGAGTGTCTGTACAGGACATGTAGATGGATGTAGTGTACTGTATATAAGTCTTCAGGTAGGTGTCACATCAGTTGAGTGTCTGTACAGGACATGTAGATGGAGGGGGTAGCCCCTGTAGGCTCCTCAGTCAGTACACGAGTGGTTGCCGCCAGCGATGGAGTAGAAGAGTCCATGTGAGACGCGGCTTTGGAAGTCAGCATTGAGTGTGATGATCTGAGGCGTTGTCCAGGTAACAGTCGCAGTGTACGTCGGATATTCTTGAGGCTTTTCCTTGCTGTCAGGGAGATTGTGGGCGGAAGTGACACTGTACAGGACTGCTGCCAGGTCAGGGGCGGGTACAAACCGCAGGGTGTTGTGGGTCATGTAGTTTTAGAACACTCCACTAGACATATGGGCGGTGTTCATTCCATAGGCAAGTGCTGCTGCTTTCTAGCTAAACTTGCAATGTCCATGACAGGGACACAATCTGAACCCAGTAAAGATGCAAAACATCTATTGTGCTGAATATCTCTTGAAGAAAGTCAGTCACATAAACATTGAATTAAAGGTTAACAGTGTGAAAGAACTGATTAAAGCTGAACAGGGCAAACTGAGATTGCATGGTAGCGTGTATCTGAGGCCGGCTAGCGGTTTCGGCGAGCTCTCCTGAGCCTCGGTGAGTTTGTGGAGCTGCCCCCCTGGTAGTGAATGTGGGTACCGGTAAGGTGCCTGGGGGCGGATGGGGACCTTCTCCTACGGTACCTGGTATCCTGCGCCTCCATGGGTTCTTCCTGAGGTGATTCTTTGCTTGTCACTGAGTGACGAAACTCTGCATACCAGTTAGGGACATCTACCAGGGGTATGCCCAGGGTTCCGCAGAAGTGAGGGAGATCCTCTGGTACTCTCAGGAGAGCCGTGCGGCCCTGGGTGGAGGCAGAAAGGCAAAACGGGAATTTCCATTTATATTGAATACCTTTCGTGCGAAGGGCGTCCAGCAGAGGCCTCAGATCACGGCGGTGCTGTAAGGTGATTCCTGAGAGGTCCTGATAGATTTGAATTGCTCTCCCATCATGGAGAATTTGAGGTCTGCTTCTTGCTTGTCTGATAATTTCTTCCTTCAGTTTGAAGTCTATTATACAGCAAATGATGTCCCTCGGGGGATCCGTCTCCCTTCCCTTGGGACGTAAGGCCCGGTGGATCCTTTCCATATCAATGGGTGTATGAGGTGGTCTATTAAGCAGACCATTGAAGATTCCAGTCACAGTGGGGGCTATTTGTTCTCCCTCGATGGCCTCTGGTAGTCCTCTGACTCTGAGATTATGGCGCCGACCTCTGTTGTCGAGGTTTTCCAGATGGCGTTGCATATCTCTCATTTGTAATGTGTGGGAGTCAATGCGATTCGCAGCTTTGCGGATAGTCACATCATGGCGTTCAGTCACTCTTTCAACTGTGAGAACTCTGTCACTGAGCGCACGGATATCGAGCCTGAGCTCTGAAATGGCGGCAGATAAGGTGTCTTTGATATCCTCTGCGATGGTGCGCAGGTCCTGCATGTTTAAGTGCGGCTGTGGTGAGAGTTCAATGACATTTCTATCCCTGTGAGTGTTTGGAGATCCTGTGTGTGGTGGTTCTGTCAGGGCTGCCTCAGAAGCCTGAGAGTGTGAGTGTCTGTGGCGGGAAGGCCCCGTGTTCCCTCTGCTGGTATGAAGCATTTCAGGAATATTATAACCCTCGTCCCCTAATTGTTCGCGGCGGGAGCGGGAAGCAGAAGAGTTCCGTGATGCAGTCCCCATGATTTGGAGGGATTTAGGGGCAATTTTACCTCAGATTCCAGTCAGCTTTTCCCTGTGGTGGCAGGAGCTCAGGGATTAGGCTTCCATCTTCCTGCTAGGTCAGGCCACGCCCCGTCCGTTTGATTAAAGTTTATATTTTGTTAAAGCATTAAACCCACCCATGTGAGCTAGTTGTTTATCACATGTATGCTGCCATGGAGGCACCAGGAAAATGGAAAATTGTATCATACTTACCGTAATTTTCCTTTCCTGGTGCCAATCCATGGCAGCATAAGCTTCCACCCTCGGTATTCTATATTACGAAGAATGTTGGGGGAGGGGCTATGCCCTTTAATTCATGCTATTCACTAGTCCTGAAGGCGGAGTAGAGGCGGAGCTCTATCACATGTATGCTGCCATGGATTGGCACCAGGAAAGGAAAATTACGATAAGTATGATACAATTTTCCATTTTTCAGGCGCTAAAGGGCTAAAAATAGCGCCTGTAAAGTGCCTGAAAAACGCCTCCCCTGCAGCCCCAGTGTAAAAGCCAGAGTGCCTTCACACTGGAGCGGTGCTCTTGCAGGACGGTTTATGAAGGTGAGATCTGAAGATCTCACTGGCCATCTCTGTAAAATATCTCCGTCCCAGATTCTCCAGCTAAAAGGTAGAGAATCTGGGTGAGAAGAAACTGTGATGTGAGGAAGGAGGCTTCTTTCTTCCTAATATCAGCAACAGCAAGCTTAAAGATTGAGATAAATAATACCTATATATGTTTATATGAGTATATATGTGTTTTTTTATATATAGTATATATATTTACAATAAATATTTACAGTATATATATATATATATATATATATATATATATTTATTTATTTATACACACACACACAGTACAAACACACACAGTCATACCTCCCAACTGTCCCTGATTTGGAGCAATGTCCCTCTGTCCCTCATTCCTCCTCATTTGTCCCTCATTTTGGTCTGATCTATATAGATATAAAATGCACTTTTTATCTATCAAAAAGTGTTTTCCAGTGCTAAACCTTTCATCTGATTTCTAAATTGCTGCATTTGTAAATTCCTATTTTGTAAATTCCAATTCTAATATAAAGGAATAGTAGTGGTAAAAAAAGCACTTGTGGGTTTAACCAATCTTGCTTTTTTTGCACAATTCTCCTTTAAGGAGATACAGGGCACTTATACACCTTCCTGCCCAAACCAATTTTCAGCTTTCAGTGCTGTTGCAGTTTGAATGACACTTGCGCGACCATCCATCACTGTACCCAACTAAATTTTTATCATTTTGTTCCCACAAATAGAGCTTTCTTTTGGTGGTATTTGATCACCTCTGTGGTTTTTATTTTTTGCTAAACAAATAAAAAAAGACCAAAAATTTAGAAAAAAATAAAAGTTTTGCTTTTGTTTCTGTTATAAAATTTTGAAAATAAGTAAGTTTTCTCTTTCACTGATTGGCACTGATAAGGCGGCACTGACAGGCACTGATAAGGCGGCACCGATGAGGTGGCACCAATGAACGGGCACTGATATGCGGCACTGATGGGCACTGGTAGGCGGCACTGATGGGTGGCACTGATATGCAGCACTGATGGGCATTGATAGGCGGTACTGATGGGCACTCATGGGTGGCACAGGTGGGCACTGATGGGCACTGATAGGTGACACTGATGGGCACTGAAAGCCTGCAAAGATGGGTTTTTATGGGTGGCACTGATAGGCTGCACTGCTGGGTACTGATAGGCGGTACTGCTGGGCACTGATGGGCACTGATAGGCGGCAGTGATAGACATTGATACGTGGCACTGATGGGCACTGATACGCGGCACTGATATGATGCACTGATAGGCATCCCTGGTGGCACTGACAGTGGTAGGCATTGTGAGTGGGCACTGTTTGGCAGCTGCCTGGACATTGATTGGCAGCTGCCTGGGCACAGATTAATATTTAAATATCAAGAATTACCGCGCTACTCACTATAATGAACACTCAGTTATAAAACTGAAAAAGCTGCAGTCATAATGTGAGGCGTGCACATACTAAACAGAAATATTCAAGAACAACCGCGCTAAAAACAATAACATAAATGTGACTAATCAAATATAATAAAGTGTATGAAAAATACATCAAAAATGAAAATGTGTTTATAAATATAAAACACCAGAACCCTATTGAAAAAGTGACTGGAAATAATAAGTCCCAAATACAGGTAAAAAAAGGTCCCAATTGAAGTAGGAAAATAACTGACGTCACAAAAACACACAGTTCCTGGAGTCAAGGCAGATGCAAACAGTGATCGTAGACATGTAACACAATCCTTGGAGCCAAGGGTAGATGTATTCAATAATTACAGACGTGAGACACCCAGTGAAAAATCCTCCACCTAATAAGATGTCCGCTTACCAGAGGTAAGCTGTGAATCAGCTTAATAGTAAACCTCCACTCAGGGGAAATCTGCTCCTCAGGTCACCAACCAATGAAGGGGGTGGACGGGATCTTTCAGTGTATCGAACTCAATCCGCATAGCTTTGGAGGACAGCTGTGTTCCAAAGCTGCTGCTGGGACTCCAGTTCGATACACTGAAAGATCCCGTCCACCCCCTTCATTGGTTGGTGACCTGAGGAGCAGATTTCCCCTGAGTGGAGGTTTACTATTAAGCTGATTCACAGCTTACCTCTGGTAAGCGGACATCTTATTAGGTGGAGGATTTTTCACTGGGTGTCTCACGTCTGTAATTATTGAATACATCTACCCTTGGCTCCAAGGATTGTGTTACATGTCTACGATCACTGTTTGCATCTGCCTTGACTCCAGGAACTGTGTGTTTTTGTGACGTCAGTTATTTTCCTACTTCAATTGGGACCTTTTTTTACCTGTATTTGGGACTTATTATTTCCAGTCACTTTTTCAATAGGGTTCTGGTGTTTTATATTTATAAACACATTTTCATTTTTGATGTATTTTTCATACACTTTATTATATTTGATTAGTCACATTTATGTTATTGTTTTTAGCGCGGTTGTTCTTGAATATTACAGATTAATATTTCCCTGGGGGTCTAGGGGGGCATACCTGGTGGTCCAGTGTGGATGGCCATCCTGGTGGTCCTGGGCAGCATGATGGTGGTCCTGGGCGGGATCCGAGGGGTGGCTGTGCTGATAAACAATCAGCACAGACCCCCCTGTCAGGAGAGCAGCCGATCGGCTCTTCTCTACTCGCGTCTGTCAGACGCGAGTGAGGAAAAGCCGATCACTGTGTCCAATCACGGCTGATCACGTGGTAAAGAGTCTCCAATAGAGACTCTTTACCTAGATCGGAGTAGCGGTGTGTCAGACTGACACACTGCAACAACGATCGCCGCAATTAATATCCTGAGGACGTCATATGACACCCAGTCAGGGTATTGAAACCACTTTGCCGCCGTCATTCTGCTATCCCCCCCAGTCCATTACCAGGCCCTTTGGGTCTGGTATGAATATTAAGGGGAACCCCGAACCAAAAATAAAAAAAATTAAAAAAAATTGCATAGGGCCCTTCATGTCTGGTATGGATATTAAGGGGAACCCTGCACCAAAAATAAAAAAATGCCATAGGGGTCCCCCCAAAATCCATACCAGACCCTTATCTGAGCACGCAACCTGGCAGGCCTCAGGAAAAGAGGGGGAGACGAGAGAGTGGCCCCCCTCGTGAACCGTACCAGGCCATATGCCCTCAACATGGGGAGAATGTTTTGGGGTCCCCCCCAAAACATCTGGTTCCCATGTTGATAGGGAAAAGGGCCTCATCCCCACAACCCTTGCCCGGTGGTTGTAGGGGTCTTCAGGCGGGGGACTTATCGGAATCTGGAAGCCCCCTTTAACAAGGGGACACCCAGATTTCAGCCTCCCCCCTATGTGAATTGGTAACAGGTACATTGTACCCCTACCATTTCACAAAAACAGTGTCAAAAATACTAAAAAAGACAGGAGACACTTTAGGACAAGTCCTTTATTAAAAAATAAAGAAATAAAAATGTCCCGCGATGTAAATATATCTCACACTGCCAAAGAGCCGAAAAAAGAAAAAGCCGCAACAGCTCCGCCTCCATGGGAGGCTCCCGCTGAGTGACACTTCTTCTCAATGACAGCTGTTATATAACTGAGGGCAGGGCCACCGGGTAACGCAAACAGGTGACCCTGCCCTCCCTCTGATGCCACGTGACATCGTTTACGTCACTGAGTGGCCCCACCCTCAGCTATATAACAGTTGTCACCGAGAAGAAGCATCACTCGGCGGGAGCCTCCCATGGAAGCGGAGCTGTTGCGGCTTTTTTTTCTTTTTTCGGATCGTCGGGCGGCGTGAGATGGATCTACAACGCAGGATATTTTTATTTTTTTTATCTTTTAATAAAGTGTCTCCTTTCTTTTTTACTATTTTTGACACTTTTTTTTGTGAAATGGTAGGGGTACAATATACCCATTTCTAATTCACATATGGGGGGAGGCCAGGATCTGGGGGTCCCCTTGTTACAGGGGGCTTCAGGATTCCGACAAGCCCCCCGCCCGCAGACCCCCACAACCACCGGGCAAGGGTTGTGGGGATGATTCCCTTGTCCCCTCCAAGAGTCATAGACTCTGTCCCTCGGAAATCTCTATGGCTAACTTCCGCTGGCGAACTTACGTTTGACTCGAACATCTGGCTAATCCCTACTAGCAACGTGTCAAAATGCCCATTGAAAAAATGCACAACGCTCTCTGCCCAAAAAATTTTCAATTTGGCTTTTTGTGCCTTTTTTGTGCGCATTTTGGTACAGTTTTTAATGCACTTTTGGCTGCTTTTTTTTAAGACACATTTTGGCGTGTTTTTTTAAATGCATTTTAGCACACTTTTATGTGCATTTTGGTGCTTTTTTTAACATGTATTTTGGCTCATTTTTTACCTGCGTTTTTGTGTGTATTCCTGAAACACATGCAAAATGCATGATATGCTTGTGGTGCCATTAATTGTTAATGGCACCCCAAAAGTGGCTAGCAAATGTGCTGTTTGCCAAAATACGCATAAAAAGCAAACCAAAATGCACGTTAAAAAAGTGTCAAACTACATGCTAAAAGAAGCGCCCAAATGTGCGTTACAAACCACACCAAAATGCGTGTTAAAATAACCTGTGCCGAAATGTGCGCTAAAGGGCCAAAATGTCTGTTTAAGTTCTTGCTGACGCTGGCCGTCATATGACGTCCTGGGTAGGGATGGGCTATCTGTTCGAGTCGAACATGAGTGAACACCCAGATCCTGGCCCCCCCTATGTGAATTGGTAAGGGGTACATTGTACCCCTACCATTTCACAAAAAGAAAGTGTCAAAATGTTAAAAAACCACAGGAGACGGCTTGGGACAAGTACTTTATTAAAAATGAAAATATAAAAATGAAAAAAGAGATTCCAGCGATGTAATCCAATAAATCCATGCTCCTACTCCAGCGATGTAATCCAACTCTTGATCTCCAGCGATGGATGAACTCCAGCGAGGAACATGCACAGGATCCTGCCTCCACCCGAGGCACCCAGCCAATGACGCGGCACTAGCTTGACAGCTCTTATGTAGCTGAGGGCGGGGCCACCCGTCACGTGACCCCGTCCCCCTCTGACAAGGAGAAACGACGGGGTTTCCCAGTGATGTGTATGGGTGACCCCGCCCCCCTCTGACGCAACGCAACTCACAGCCATATGCGCGTTAACAAAAAAATGGCATGTTAAAAAATGCCAAAATGCACGTAAATAATGCCAAAATGAGCAATAAAAAGGGGCCAAAATATACATATAAAGAATGTGCCAAAATGTGTGTAAATAAACTGAGTTAAAAAAAGCGCAAGTGCTTATTATTTTCATGTAATTACACGGTCATTTTAACTTTGGTTTCACTTTTAAAACTCAGCTGCTCTGTAATCACACAGGTATCTGAGGCTCGGTTCACACTGGGACGACTTGGGATCCGACTTGTACGCCCTCAATTCGCCCCAAGTCGCCCCAGAAATAGATTCACATTGAAGTGAATGGGAGCGTCTTAATAGACGCTACTGAAGTCGCTCCGACTTCAGAGCGTACTCCCTGTACTACTTTGATCCGACTTGGTAGGCGACCTGTACCATAGAAATCAATGGAAGTCGCCTCCAAGTCGGATCTCTCTGTAAAGTCAAGCGACTTTGCAGGGAAAACCCCTCCCTCCCCCCTCCCTCCCAGAGAGCTGATTGGCCACAGGCGAAGTCGCCTGTCATGGAGGCGACTTCAAGTCGCCTTGTAATTTGCTGAAGTCGCGTCGAAGCCGCGTTGAAGTCGCCGTGCAAAGTCGCGCTGAAGTCGTGTTGCCCCAGTGTGAACCGAGCCTAAGGAGATCACAGGCAGCCCTCCACCTTCTACTCAGATCTCAGGTGTTCTCAGAGAAAAAACTTCTCTCTTCTGCTCTCTTCTCCTTCATAAACAGGGTGCCAGAGGAGATGATTTTTCTATGAGAACTGCTAAGAACTGAAACAAGATAAATTATCTCTGTTTGATAATCGCACACCAGAGTGTAGAGGAGTTAAAACACCTATGTTTTTATTGCTGTCTGTGCCCTTGTTAGGGAGATTTACCTGGGAAAATGTATGATGGGAATATTTTGCTTGTTCGGGGGGGGGGGGGGTCATTCCTGTAACAATGTGGATGCCTGTGGGAATGAGGAATAAGGTACGTATTTCACCTTATCCCAAAAGACTAAACAAGCAGTCAAAGTAGAACTATCTGCAAACTTTTTTTTATTTTGGATAGAGTAAAGCCTCATAAACACGGTATGAAAATCAGAAGGGGATTATCGTTTGACAGACTGTTGTCCGAAGTTCTTACCGTTAGTACGCTCCTTTCAACAATTGTTTTCCAATTTTCGGCCTTTTAAATGTTGGATGACATGCTAGTAAAAAAACGACTGCTCCACGTCTGATTTTCTGATGGTCAGTACACAAATCCGTCATACAAAAGTAGAAAGTACAAGCACGCATGATCGGAACCAAGGAAAAAGTCAGAAGCGGTCGGTCTTGTAAACTAGCGTTTGTAATGGAGAATTAACATTCATGACGTGCAAAATTATGAAATGTCGAAATGCAGCACACATTCTCTTCTTCTTCTTTAATGGGATAAAAATGAAGCTGCTTTGCTGGTGATACTGATGGAGTTCTGACAAACGTATTTTAACCACTTGCCGCCCGCCATATAGCAGAATGACAGCGGCAAAGTGGTTTCAATATCCTGACTGGGCGTCATATGATGTCCTCAGGATATTAAGCCACTGCGCGCCCCCGGGGTAAATAGGAAGAGCCGGTGATTGGCTTTTCCTCACTCGCGTCTGACAGATGCGAGTAGAGGAGAGCCGATCGGTTGCTCTCCTAACAGGGGTGGTCTGTGCTGATTGTTTATCAGCACAGCCCCCCCTCGGATCCCGCCCAGGACCACTATCATGCCACCCAGGACCACCAGGATGGCCGTCCACACTAGACCACCAGGTATGCCCCCCCCAGACCCCCAGGGAAATACCAATCTGTGCCCAGGCAGCTGCCAATCAATACCCAGGCAGCAGCCAATCAGTGCCCACTCACAATGCCTGCCAGTGCCACTAGGGATGCCTATCAGTGCCGCGTATCAGTGCCCATCAGTGCCCAGCAGTGCCGCCTCTCAGTGCCCAGCAGTGCCGCCTATCAATGCCACCCATAAGAACCCATCTTTGCAGCCTTTCAGTGCCCATCAGTGAAAGAGAAAACTTACTTATTTACAAAATTTTATAACATAAACAAAAGCAAAACTTTTATTTTTTTTCAAAATTTTCGATCTTTTTTTATTTGTTTAGCAAAAAATAAAAACCGCAGAGGTGATCAAATACCACCAAAAGAAAGCTCACAAAATCTGAAATGTGGGCGTTTTCAGAAATGTCGCCCCTCACCCCCTTGTTGAGGAGCTGCAGGATGCGTTTGTCACACCTGCTCCTTTGCTCACTGGCCATCTGCCTTAAATTATTGGCCATCACACACCCAAATGCTTTAGCCTCATCTGAGTCAGTACGGAGCACAGTGGTGGCCTGGCTGAGAAAGGAAGCTGTGGCCTCTTCCAGATTCCTGCTCTTCCTGGCTCTTTATGCAGCAGGAGGGCGTAGGGGAGGGATCTGCGACTCCGTCTGGCTACTGGCCACTGGCTTCTCCAGACTGACACTTTTCCTGTGTATGAAAATGGGACATAATTAGAATCTTTTTTGGGTTTGGTCATTAATCACACACAATTGTGATCTCCTCACTGTTGCAAATTGAATGTGGAGAAATAGAAAAGACTATCATTCTGACCCCAGCATTTTTCATTTTTGGTCCCTACTGTCTATTGATATGGAAACCACTTTGTTAAGGCAGAAATAGTTTCCCAATAATGTATAGTTATCATCGTCGTATTTTTGTATACAAATATGTTCAACAATGCTATACCTGGGTAAAGTTGGGCTCCTCCACATCTTCATCCTGTGCATCAGGACCTGTGCGGACCTCAGGAGCTGTCGCCTCAGCAGACGTTGATGGGAGCATAGACAGCGATGGCCTGGGTTCTGTCTGGTCTGTCAAAAACCGCAGGCTGTTGTAATATGGGGACATATAGGTTATCTGCTGCTGCTCCAGATCTCTCAGAGTCCAGGACCTTGTTCAGCTCCCTTTTTAAATGTACTCTGAAGGTTGACTATTTTTTGCTTGACGTAGTTGGTGTCTGCCCTGGGGTACACAGGTTTGCACAACTCTACCAGTTTCTCCAAAGCTGCCTTCCTCAGTATTTTATTTGAGTAGTCTCTATTCTTCACCCTTCAGAGACAGGGCAGCTCCCGGTACATGTCAATGAAATGGGGGAGAAATTCTGGCGAAGTGAACTTATCAGTCATGATGATATGATTCCTGCAAGAGAGAACACAAGACAAACCATAATGTCTAGCTTAACCCATAAGCTGGTCCCAATATAGGCCTCAATCAAAGCAGTCTAGGCCACTAACCACCTATGCCACAATTTCCAACTGTACCTTTCTTTTGTGCCGCCTTTGGTGCGTTGGTGATCGTTCATCCTCCATGCCAAGATTGTTCCTACGGCCGTTCAATCGACCGTGCGTTCTGGCTTTATACACACTGCGCTTGCGTCAAACTCTGCTCTCAGTGCGTCATGACGCTGGGACGTGACCATCTCTCTTCTGCATGCGACACATACGGCGGAACATTCGGGAGGGACAACATGGCGGATTTGGCGGATTGCAGCCAGCGCCGTGGTGGTGGAGCTCATAGGAGGCACAAAGCAACCCCCATGAGCAAGGATGAGATGGTGGAGATGGTGCACATCCTAGAGAAGCATGATTACGACTGCAAACTGCACAATTACGAAAGGCCCAACAGCCGAAAGGACAGCATTTTGGAGAAGCTCATCGCCGTTTTGCAGAGTTTTTGGTGGACCGATCAAAGGACCAAATCCAAAAAAGATGGCCTGATCTAAAACACTGGGAACAAGACCAGATGGAGTACATACATCAGATCATAAAAAAAGCAATATTTGGATCTAAACAATATGTATATGTGTAAATTAGCTGTCTGTATATGTTCTTTCTCCAAGTAGCTCTAGAGAATTCTATATAAGCTTTTATAAAATCTTTGTATGACTTGGGATTCCAAAGATGAAGGTAAATATAAAGCATATATGAACATTCTTATTTGGTCATGTTTTTGCACATTCATTTTTTTGGACTTGTTTTTTTTTTTTTATTTCCATAGGTAGGCACAAAAAAAGGATGCTCAAGCCAAGCGACCACAAGTGACTAAGGGAGGCTACCCTCGCTCGGGCCCTAACAGGGGAGGCAACAAGGCCATCTTCCCCCAAAAAATGTAAGTGCCAACTTCAAACACACTCATTTAGCCACCGACAGGGGTGTTTTTAAGTGGGCAAAAGGCCATGAGCTTAGAGCAGAACTTAAGGGGTAAAGAACACTTTCTGGTTGCTGCCTGGCTCATCGGTGCCTATTATTGCAGCCTTGCCAGTGTAGACATGGGTAGAGGAGAGGCCCCGGGGCTCCCAGTCACACAGAGTCACACCTCCTAGGATGGTCATCATATATCCCATATCCCATAGGAGACAAGATGGGTGGGGGGGCAACTGAAGGACTTTTTCAATGTTGGCACTTGTCAAGTGTTTGCCCTCTGGAAAATGCCATCACTTTCCCTTTTTTACACATTTTTCACAAAAAAACATCCAGAGTGCAGCATGGTGGAGTCCACTAGTCAGGAGCAAGCACTGACATCAGACCAAGTGCAAGGTTGGTCAACTAATGTAGCAAAATGGATGCTAGAAACAGATTGGACTTGGGGTGGCTTAATGAATGGTGTATTGTTTCTTTTTAGAGGAAAATGAGTGTGGTCAGCTCATCCAGGATGTTTCTTTGGAGCCATGGGATCTGTCTCCTGGACCCAGCACAGACATTGCCATTGTGGACGTCAAATCCCCTGATGCGAGTCATAGTGAGGGCCAAAGCGAACCAGAAGGGAAAGAAAGTATTCGGGAGCCTCTTGTTTGCGCAAGTAAGTATTCTTGGAATCTTGCTTCAAATGTGTATACATGTCGAGTGTTTAGATGTCGAAACCAAACACCCTCTCCACACATTAGCAAAGTATGTAGTGTCTTAACATTAGCATGGAGAAGGAAGAGCTGGAAGGAGCTGTCAGTGTTGCTAGGTACCTGAGTTTGGGAGACCCAGGCAGTGTGTACATTCCTAGTAGTGTAGGTGTCTGAAGGGCAAACAAGTTGCAAGCAACAATAGACTGGATAGGTAAGTATTTCCTTAATTTGACTAGTAACTTGCCCATAACTCACTATGTAGGGCCTCAGCCACTTGACCATTGTTCCCTTAATACTTTTTACTTATCTTACTAGGTCCCATGATCTTCCACGATGTACTATTGGTAGAATGAGTGCAGATATGTTGCATTGTTTGAAGGAACTGGAGCAAATCAAGGAGGCTACCACTGCTTTACAGCAAAGAATCAGCGATTTTGTGGAAATGCTTGACAAATTCTAATTTCCTCTTGCCTGGTCTGAAGTTTATTGTTCCACTTGTTGGCTCCTGTTTGCCCTTACTAATTTCCATGTTTTATGACTTTAAAATGTTAAAATTTAGGGACAGAACTCAATGTTTCTCCACTCCACTCCTCTAGGTGCACAAGGTGTCCTGTTTTCTAGATTTTCCTCAGTCTATAAACGACTATGCAAATTACTAACAGGGAACAATATCACCTGTGCCAAATTTCAAGAAATCAAGAAAACATGACCTGGGTTTGCATCTTGAGGATGAGAGTTGGGGAATACTGCCCTAACTAATGTGAATTGTAATGTTTATGTGTTATTTAGAATCAAAAACCAAAATTTGTATAGCCACAAAACACAGTGTGTCAACATGTGCTATCTTCCATCACAGGGTATCAATGGATGCTTTTTGGGGGTGCAACCCCTTCCTCATAACTAAAGTAGCTCTGAAGAAGAGGCTGCACCCCCAAAACGCGTCCATTGATAACCTGTGATGGGAGATAGCACATGTTGACACACTGTGTGTTTTCGGGGTTTAGAAAAATAGATGTTTGTAACTACACACATTTTAGGCATGGGATCATAGGGGACATTTAATTGTTAGGCCTCTACGTGTACGTGGCTTCAAATTTTGGCTTTTAGAGGGGTGAGATCACCCCATCTGAGGAAGGCAACATAAACACAGTCTTGGGATACTACAGTAATGTCTCGGTTGCCCTTCACTTTCCCAAACTCGAACTTTGTAAGTTACTCAGTTTTGGATGTGTATGTAATGGTTTAGAACATGCCTGTTTAGTCACAACAATGGAGAAATAATGCAAAACATACATGTTATACAGCAAGATGTTGGTTTGTTTTAAAACCTTAAAACGCACATGTGAATGTGCTTTGAGTAAAATGTTTTTTACTAAATAATGTGTGGCTTATTATTTCATTGCTCAATACCAGTGTTTTTGGTAAGTTGTTCTAGTTCTAGTTACAGTGACAATGTGCTCTTAAATGTGGACAACTCCTGCAATTTTTAGGCCTCAAAAAAATAAAGGCATTGTAAAGGCATAATGT